>KZ108197.1:0-82896 GCA_002116355.1 Dothistroma pini CBS 116487
AAAAGTAGCTTACTTAGTAATATAGCTTACTCGGTAATATAGCTCGCTCGGTAATATAGCTCGCTCGGTAATATAGCTCGCTCGGTAATATAGCTCGCTCGGTAATATAGCTCGCTCGGTAATATAGCTTGCCTAGTAATAAAGTACGTTAGACTATATAATTATCTAATATAAAGAAAGCTAAGTATAAGCTCTAGAAGCTAGAATATTAGTTTTTAGACCTACTATAAAATCTATTAGTAATCTTAGTATAATTATATAATATATAAGTACCTAATACCTAAAGAAACATACCTCGGAGGACGGGGATAACCAAGTGAGATAGGCCTGGGCGGTCTCACATATACGCGTTCGAAAGCCCGGAACTCGGACCCTGAATCACGTGTCCTGGATTCTGAATCGGCCACTGTCCAAAGTACTGGAGAGCAAGTAGAATACTCTAGGACTTCCCGCTCGCTCAATCATACTCAAGCATTGGACCGCAAGACTAGTACTACGGTGGGTGACCACGTGAGGATCCCTTGTGTTGTATGTTTTTGATCTTTTGCTTGCGCTCTCTGGATCCTTAACGGCTCCTGAGTTCCCTTCGTCCTTCCATTGTTGTCTTGCTGACATACCGATTAGGTTCTGATCTAGGAGCATAAGCAGGGGACGAAAGACGCTATACGATGGTATACACGCGGAGATTGAGAAGATCGTGCCCAAGGACAGGCTTTTGATCATGAATGTCAAAGAAGGGTGTACGTTTGGCAGATGCTGTTGACCATAGGAGAATTGTGCTGATCATTCAGGCGACGTATGATCTCGCCAAGCATGAAGACGGAACTATTAGGCAGAACATGATCAGAATGATGGTGCCCCTCCTTGCTGTCACTGTGGGTGTTCTTGTGTGGTGGAGGCGTCAGATAGCATCGCTGTGTCCTCCGGTGGCATGTGTAAGCGATATTGTATCGAAGTCACCATAAATTGTGCGGTCTGTCACTCGAGTGCTTTAGAGGATGGCCAGTCTATCATGACGTGGATTGACGGATATGTGAGGGCCATCGTTCCTTAGGTGGAGTTACCTGGGACTTTGATATCTAGACCCGAATGTCGTGGCAGCCTCGCCAAGTCATGCCTGATTCGGCGGGACTGTCGAGTAAGGGACCGCCTTAGCACGTGCCAATATTCCAATTGGTACGATGCCACAACATCCGCGTCACTTTGGATATCGGCGAGCAAAGGTCAGACCACTTTCATCCTTCGCTCGGCACTGTGACCTCAAAAGGAAAGAGGTGAAGAAAAAGCATCACGAGTGGCCGGGCAAGAACGAGTACAGCAAAGCTTCTGTCGATCTGCAGAGGCAGTAGGCGCGCGAGGTAGCATTGCTATTCAGGTACAAGAGTTTGTCCCCAGCTTATTAGCAAAGCCTGCTTGGGACTCGTTGCGTATTCTGAAGCTTCTGAGAATTGCCGTAGTGAGATCGACAACTTCCTTACGTCCTTGAGCCGATTGAGGTTCCTTGGGCGGTTGCCATGATCAGTATAGATGTAGGCCATTCCTTCACCTGGTTACTGTGCCGTAGGCCATCTTTGCAATTGACCAGATGTATCCGGCTTCCAGCAGGACTACTGTATATGTTCTATCATCATCTTTGCCCCAGAACCTCACTCATAGCAGTCCATCCGCAGCTCTCCCAAGGCGCAAGGAACATCGCTCGCTGCGCATCACCAGCAGTGCCAACCCCAGCGAACGCTTTCGACAGCTCGCCTGCTTCCATATTGCCCACAGGCGGTACAGCTTGCGAAGCGGTCTTGAGCGCCATCTCGGCAGCGTACACTTCCCCGGAAAGCTCAGCCAACTCTGACCAAGCCTGAGGATGGTCCGGCCCGAGCATGATGGCAGCCTGAGCTTCTGACAACGTAGCTTCGTCTCCGCCGCCTGCTGTCAAGGCCGCCATGGCCGACAACAGGTTCTCGACACCATCGAGATCGCGGCCGGAGATGGTGTCTTTCGTGCGCAAGATTAGCAGGTCATCCCGTACCGCAGCCGCAGTCTCGCGATCATCGTTTAAAGCAGCGATAGCACCCAGTAAGGTCACTGTACCGACATGATCCGGGTTCTTCTCGAAACTCTCGAACGCAGAATCGCTAGCGACGTTCTTCTCGCCATGTGCCCACAACACTTTCACCAGCGAGCTGACGACATCAGGGCTCGTCTGACTTTCCTTGAGTGCCACCTTAAACATGCTGATGCTCTCGTTCAGCTGGCCTAAGTTGTACTGCGCCAGTCCTGATGTAAGCTGCGCCGACAGACGAAGTCTGCGTCGAGGCTCTACGTCTAAGCCGGTGTTATCGGCATCAGAGGTGAGGTCAAGCGCAGTGTCAGCGTTTTCGACTGCCTCTTCGAATAAGCCTGCTGCCAGCTGATTCCGAGCAAGATCGGACTTCGCCATTGCATAGCGGGCCTCGGCTGCTTGTGATTCTGTTGCTTCGAATTCTGCTTCTGCTGTCTCCACGACTTCTGTCAGTCCCTCCATGGCAGCGATATGATTGGCGACTCGCTCGAGAAGCAGCGCAGCAAGATGTCGATAGGGCAGGTCCAGAGGCACCTGGGTTCGTAGCTGTTCGAGTGCGAAGATAGGTTGGACGAGTTTCGTGAGGTCGTTCGATGCGCTTGGTAATGACAACAGATAGTCAAAGCTCGAGACAGAATATTGCCGCTTAGCTATGACAGACGTAGAGTCTGATATCTCGAACGCATGAGTGAAGTGATTCAGCGCCTCTTTGGTTTCACCCAGAAGCAATGCTATCAAGCCCTCGCCAATCCAAGCATGAGCGTACGTCGGATCCGTGCTCTGTGATCTGCTGAAAGCTGAGTGCGCAAGCTCAGTGTCATTCTGTAACAAGTACAGCACACCCAAGTTGGCCCAGACTTTGGCGTTGAGCTCGTTCAGATGCAGAGACCGCACAAATGCGTGTTGTGCGATCTTTGGATTGAGAGTGGTCGTGACAACACCCAATGCATTCCAGAACTCGTAGTTTCCAGCCTCGAGCTCGATGGCACGCTTGAAGCATCTCACTGCCGTAGTGAGATACCTTTTCCCCATCTTGGCATCGCTGCAAGCATGTGCTCGCTGTTCCGCCCAGCCAAGGTTGTACCACGCGACGGCCTGGGCGTGAACGTCACGGGATGCGGCATGAATGGCTCTCTTGTAGGAGAGAATAGTTGCGACCAACGCTGTAGGCAGCGCACTCGCCTCTTCCAGTCCTGCTAAGGATATCTGGTCGACGTCACTGAGAGTTCCGTACATGGTTTCTTTGGCCGCAACGTTGAGGAGCACTTTAATGTCCTCGGTAGGAAAGTCTGCCGTGCCGCTCTGTATCCAGGAAAAGACCGAGCATGCATCACCAACAGCTTTCCACAAATTGAACGCATTTGGCGTGTCTTTCACGATTGCTGCGGAAATTGCAATAGCACTCTTTGCGTTCTCAATGGCTTGGCCAAATAGCCCGTTTCCCAAGCACTTCTCAGCGTGCTCGCCATAAGTTTGTAGAAGCGACACCAACACGCCAAACTCCAAAGGTCGCTCTTCTAGGACAGTTCGAAGGCCTGACTCGGCTTCGTCGTACTCGCCTAGCTCTCTGTGGACATTGGCAAGCATGTATCTTGCGAACCACATCTCACCCGCGACCTTCATAGAGATGCCGGCATGCGGCTCGAGGGCATAGTTGAAAGTTCGAAGTGCTGAGTTGTACCGTCCAGAGTTGTGGTAGCTCTCGCCCAGGCCAATATAGGATTGGTAGTCATCTGGTGAGATGCGCAAAGCGGCAAGGAACGACACGATGGCTTGCTGGTATTCTTGCTTGTTCATCTGAACGACTCCAAGAGCAGAGTATGGCCAGCTGATGCCCTTCTTCTTGGATCCCGGCGGAGGTCGCGCTCTTCCTGAATCAACAACGCGTTGAGCAATGACTTCAACGATCTCCCAATCGCCATGATCTGCAAACGATCTTGCAAGGCGCTCTGCTGCCACGACCTCAGCAGGAGACAGCTCAAACGCTTTCTGGAAGCACTGTCGAGCACGTTTCTTGTCCTTGCCGTAGTCGGCATAGTAGATGCCCAAGCTGGTATATGACGGAGCGAAGTTAACGTTCGTCCTGATGGCAGCCAGGAACTGACTGTAAGCACCATTTCGATCTCTACGCGCCGCTTTCGTTGTGTCAGTCTCCCAGAGGCACACACCCAGGCGATACAGAGTCTGCGCTCGCAAGTCCCTCGAACGAGGATCGTCTGGCCTGATCACTTCGAGCGCATCCTGGAGCTCTTTGATGGCTTGTGAGTAATTGCCGCTTAGTGCCCTACACCAAGCAAGTTCCGTACCCACACGCACATTGCTCTTATCTTCTTGTAGGGCTCGTTCGAAGAATGTGATCGCATCCTGGTAATCCTCAGTCTCCTCAAGAATCAGACCCAGACCAATCAGCGCTGGTGTGAACTTCGGCTTGCGTTGCTGGATATCCTCGAACAATCTCCGAGCTTCAGCGTGATTCCTGGGTGCCTGGTAATGTACCAGAGCTGTACCCAATACAGAGTTCAACGCGTCTTTGGTGTTCTCGAAGCTCATTCCCAGCTTGCTAGACTCGACTTGTACTGCCTTGAGACCTAACCTTGCGGTATTCGCGGCACTCTCGTGCTCTTCCAAACAGAGGTAGTAGTCGCTGACCAGTCGATGAGCGAAGGGCGACTGCTCAGCGCCGGAAAGGCCTTCCGTGAGAAGCAGCAACCGGTCTTCGGGACTGAGTGGCTTTGTGAGCTCCTCATCATCTTCACCCTTGGGAGGTGGCGGAAAGGGCGAGAGCTCACTACTCAGCCAACCTTCCATGATTCGACCAAGACCGGAAGCCGGGAACGTCGCAACATATTCTCGCAATATACCTGCATCAAGGTCCCGCAACTCATCCAGATCCCTCGTCTCCAGCACAAGGTCCCAAGCCAGCTGGAATGGATGGTGGATGATCACCATTCCTTCTGCGAGATTCAGCACTTGGTCCAGCTTGGCACCCTTCTCTTCCAAAGTCAAGACAATGAGTTCGTCATAAGCTCGCTGCAGCAGCTTCTCCTCATACTGCCTTCGCATCTCATCGTCGCCCGACCAATTGATGACTTCTTGGTACAGTCGCTCCAAATCGCTGCTCCCAAAAACTTCCCTCTTGACATCAAGCGTGACTTGACCTAATTTTGCACCAATTCTGGTTCTCCGCTCGCCAATCTCCTTGCTGATGCGTTGCGCCTCTTCGACTTCAGTGATCTCGACCAATCGCATGTATGTGATCACAGGCTGCTGGACTCGTCCTTCAAGAAAGTCGTAGATCGGTCCACCAGGCAGCAAAACCTCCAGCGTTTTCTTCTGCTGAAACTGGTTGCCATGCTGCTTCGTAAACCCCACAAGCTTATCGATCACAATTTGGCAGCGATCTCTATCATCTACGGCGGCATGTATCTGTGCGACGTTCACTACGGCTTCCCGATACTCTGTGAGTTTCTCGGGACCTTGTGCCTCATAGACGCTGCAAAGGCCAAGCCATGCTTGTGAATCGTCCGGTTTTGCCTTTGCGGCGGAGTTGTAAGTTTTTGCCGCATCCTCGAACTTGCCTTGCTTCTCGAGAGCACGGCCTAGAAAGAGCTTGGCGAAGTGGTTCTCGGGATCTGAGGATAGCACAGATGATGCCTGTTCCGCTGCCTTGTCGTACTGTTGATTATCCAGGGCTTGTTTTGCCGCCTTCAAGGCAGCTTTTGTCGACATGTTCCCGCATTGGTTCTCCTATCTCGAGGTATGTCGCATGCCAGAGCTATCGACGAGCTTTTTGGAGTAATGACAGAGCAGATTGCGGGCGAGCGAAGTGAGAGAAATTGTAAGAAGTGATTGTTTGTTCGACGTCACGAAGTGGAGGTCGTAGGGACTGGAGATTAAGGTCTAGTCTCATGTGCTCGGACGATCTCCAGAAGAAGCTAGCCTAAGACGTTTGTCTCAATCACTTTCACACACTCCATACTCACTGCTTCTCTCATATCAAGTCAAAGACTGCGGCTTGAGTGGCATCACGTTCCAATTCCTCCACCGCTTCACCATTCATCACGCCGTGCACGTAGCAGTATCCAATCATCTCGAACTGACCATCCTGCTTCCCTCTCACCACAAACGGAAAGAGCCCTCCCTGCAGTACCACAACTGGATACCCAGGCCTGCTCCTGATCGGTCCGATCCGAATCTGCCTATCGATTGTCGAGAAGAAGCAGCGATGTCTACAAGCGTCGTGGAAGGTAGCATTGAACATAGCCAGTGCCCTCTCCTGCTCATTCGCATTCGACTCCAGGTGGTTAAGCCAAGGTGGATGCTCTTTCTCTGCATGAATGTGTTTCAAGTGTCCTGGCCAGACTCCTACTTCTGCGGGCGTGGCTGGCGCAGTGTCATCGAAACCTGCTCCGCCTAAGAGGACCGCACCGAGAGTGTGCGGGTCTGTTTTAAGGGTCGAAGTTATTGCCTCGACTTCGTCCAAGTGAGACAGCATAGCTTCCATTTCGTGCAGATCGTTGGTATTGTTGGCGACTTTTTCGATTGTACTAACAACCATTCCCTTGACTCTTAGCACCACGGCATCAACCGTGGGAGAGAGCTTTATCCATGACCACTCGTCTGACTTGCCGCAAGCATTGAAGATTGGCATGAGTGCTCGGGCATCGCTAGTTTGGTATTCTCTGAACCATTCTGGCATCCAGGTAGGTAGACCTCTGGGACGATTCTCGTGGTACTGAGGCAGTCTTTCGAGTAGTTCGAGGCTATACTTCTCCTCGATCGCTGCACGAGTCGCGTCGCAGAGGACCTCAGCGTCATCCTTCGTGTAGTCAGGCGCAAGCCCTGACGGAAGATCCGTCGTCTTAGCGCTTGCTTGGTACAGTCCCAGCATACCATAAATCTGATTTTTGACAACATTCGAAGCGCCAAAGGGGGCCTTGCCAAGCAGGCAGGAGAGAGGATTCGGGAATGGGTGGCGCTTATAGACGGCCAGGTCCCAGCGGAAGAGCCACTTCAAGTCACGACTAGAATCAGTATCCCTGTGTCACAGATGTGAAGAGTTCCAGTAAATTTTCACTTGCCATGTTCATTGCTCCCCGAAACCCAACAAGGCCCACCACCATTTCATCCATTTCATCTCGATCGAGAAAGAAAGTCTTGTGTTCCAACCAGCAAGTCGCGGTCAAAACCTTCTCAAAGTCAATACTCAGATTCCCACACACGATCATATTCGTCTGCACAAGCACAGCCTCTTGCACCACCCACAGCCGCCTGAAAGTCTCGTCAGTAACTCACGATCCTCCCACCTACCTCACCCGACTTCACTCACCTGAACCAAGGCAATTTATACATTCTCCCTAACGCCCTCAGATCAACCTTTTCCCTTAACCCTCCATTGCAAACCTCCATGGCCCCCTTCCAGGAAACACAATCTCCTCCAACCTCTCTCCACTCTCCTTACAAACAGTCTTAACCTCCTTAGAAATCCCCTCAACCCCCGCAAACGCCCTCTCCGCCACACCCACCTCCAAATCCGCAAGATGAATCAAACTCGCCTGTTCCGTTTGATAAACCCTACTGATCAATGCCACCTGCTTACCCCTCTCCGCCAAATCACTGTGATTAATGCAAACACTATCAATTCACACCACCCGCTCCTTGTCCATTTCCCTCACATTCCTGATCGCCGCAACCGTAAAAGCGGGGATTTGTAAGGAAATGTTATTGACGAGAATTTCGCCGAGTAAGCAAGGGTCCCCCATGTGTACGAGATCGTTTCGAAGGAGTTGGGGGTAGAGGTAGTGAGACAGGTCTTGTGTAATGTGCAGATGATGGGGTCGCTGCGCGCCGCCGAAGGAGCGACGGTGAGGAGGCGGACTTCATGGCTGGAGAGCGGGAGCTGGGAGTAGGTTGACTGGTTGGTGGCGGCCATGGTCGTGGTTTTGAGTTGTTGCAGTAAAGGGTGCTCTGATGTTGTAGCGCTATTCCAGCTAGTGGCACTAGGCATGCAAGATTGTGAGCTTGGCGTCAGCTAAGGTGCTTACTGCTTGGAGAAACACAACCACCGCGGGCAAGTTCTGCAAAGTGACGAGAGAGTGAAGCAAACAGAAATGCAGCTTGGCGGACCCAACGCCGTTCCTCCCATGTCTTTCATTACTGCAGCTACCGTAGGGTTTCCTGTGCCCGCAATTCGGTCTTCGCTATCTCCTGAAGAGCATGACCTGTGCCAATCCTACGTGTATCAACGACTATGCTAGTTGGCCGTCATGTGCAAGCGCTTCCTCGCGCGTGCTTGGCCGTTTGTGCAAGGTATCGGCCGTCTCAATCTTCCTCCAAGCATTATTTATTAGTATGGTATACGCGCATCGACTGCACCTGTCGCTGGTGGCCGTATTAATCGTGCGTCGAGTGATGATGCAAACATGCCTGAGGGAAATGCCGCCATCTAGGTGCTGTAATATGCTGGAGCGATGCCGATGCTACTCTATCGTGTGATGATCAATCCGATGCTGTCAAGCCAAGGCCCGCAGCTGCCATATATTCCAGCCAGGCTATAGCCTCGCGGTGGTAGGAGGGTATGTCTGTTCCTTGTCAGTACGTGGGTATGAACGATGGAATGCTACACTTACCCGGAACCGCCATTTGGGTTTCCAAAGATCTCGCTGCGTCGGCCTGTGGTTGTCATAATCTGAATGGCATCAAGCCAGAATCCAGCGCGAACGTAAAATCCAAGCAACATTTCGCCTCTTTTGGTGTCCAAGTCGAATTGCGTGCCAGCCGGCCGGCCGCCGCGCTTACCAAAGAGATCCCTCGAGTTGTCCTCGTATATGAATTCAATGCCGTCCAAGCAGTCTCCGTGGTACACCTTGACGCTAAGCAGTAGTCGCGCTCGGCCGTTGACTGGCTTCTCGCAGCTGCCCAAGGTCACTTGCTGAGGTTGCGTGCCATCCATCTGACCAGCTCCGAGCTTCGAGCTTTTGAAGCCAGGTCTGCCATCCGGAAGCTTGATCTTACTCTCCGAGGTGAACAGCGCCGAGAAGTCGCTGACCTCCTGCTCGCCGCCGCCGCAGCTGAACACCTTGAGGCTGATCTTTCGCTTTCGCTTCTCGCTGGGGAGTTGATCTCTGATGATTTTATCACTCAAGGTGACTTGTCTCGGAGATCCTCCTGGTGGCGCGCTGCCTTTGTCCAAATACTCTATCCAGTGATGACACACATCGTCGCCCTCGGGATAGATTTCAATCCATGCAACGCCGGTTGCTGCTGTGACCAAAACCGAGCCATTCTCGACGGTCCATACCTGTATGCTCTTGTCCGGCGCAGTCGAAGGATCCGTTGGCAGCTGGAAGGCTGGGTGGAAGCGGAAGCGCAACGTGTCCAGTCTGTGCCAAGCACACTCATCCTTTGGTAGGCATAGCTTTTGCCCTTGTTGCTTCATTCTTGTCGAGTATGGCTCTTGGCATACAAAGGTCCTGTTCAACCGCACGTAGTCTCGAAGCATGACACCAGACTCCTGATGTGGACAGCCGAAGAGGTGTCCTGTCTCATGAAGATGTGCGCCAATGCCAATGTTCGCTGCCTCCCAATTGCTGCCACCCTCATTGCAATCGTTAGCGACAAACTTAGTGTCCGTCCGTGTGCAATCAGTGAAAGCTGGTACGACTTCTTCAATGTGTGCTGGGTAGGATTGCAGGCAGTGCGAGCCGAAGATGGCGAGTTTGATCTGATCATCACCACCACCAAGCGCCGCGTGGCCTCTGACTGTACCCACTCGTTGGTCCCAGTGCGCATCCAAGAACATGCACGAGACATACTGCGGTTGCCCAGGCCTCGGGGCAAAGTGTGCTCGTACGGCGTCCATGGCAATGCCAAATAGATCCCCCTTCTTCTTCGCCGGCTCATACTGTTGTGCCAGCTCCAAGTCCTGTATCTCTTGCACGCTCTTATTCAAACGAATGACGTGAATCTTCGCCTCGTTCCTCATCTGACCAGACTCCATATCTTTCCAGGTCAACGTGCCAGGCTGCCACTCCTCTTCATATCTGTAGCATCTTCTGCCAAATCCATTGCGATTCATCTGCTCCGCTGTAAATGCCTGCCAAAGGTATGCAGCTGTTCTGAACTTTCTGATTGCTGTCGCCAGGCCGTTCCCCTCCTTCTGTACTCGTTCGGGTACTGCGTCGTACGTTTCAGGCGAGTCGCGTGCAACGAGAATGCACAGCTGTAGGGGAGGCGAAGAGTTGAGCGGCAAGTAGTTTATGTTGATCCACGAAGAATGCGCTGGGATCGATGTGCTCGGCGTAGGAAGTTTGGGAGACGTAAAGTCGAGTCGCAGGCGGTTAGGTCCAGGTTGCAGATACACAAGCGCTTTGAAATGCGAATCGCTGACAGGCCATTGCGTAGGTGGGAAGTTGTCTTGGTGGTGGCAGACGGTGAGAGTGCCATCGATCGGTTGTGCTGGGTCTGCACACTGGCCAAAGATGAGGAGCACTTTCTGGTGTACCTATACACCGCATGAGCTACTGCAGCATGCCGGACCACAAGCTGCGATCGACTTACCCAAGATCCGTCTGACACAGATAGCACACGTGGCGCAAGTGGTGAAGTCGCAGGCGTCGGTCGATCACCATTCTGTATGGCCGATCCCTACGGATATGCAGTTAGCAGTGCTCGCCAGACGCAATGAAAGTCCATACATTGATGCTGTATCGATTGCTCTGCGAGCTTGGCATGCGCGGGCGTGTCTCGCGTTCTGGCACGGGCGGGGGCGAGCCCTTCTTGCTTGCAGCGTTGATGCTCATTTGCGATAGGTTCGTGTTAGATCTATGCGATGAGAGGGTCGTGGGCGGCGATTGGCCATTGTCCAGGTAGGAGTTCAGTGTCGTCGACGACTTGTTGCCAGGCTCGCCGTTCTCGCTATTGCCGGAGCTCTCGCTGTCGCCCTTCGTGTTCTTGATTGATGCTTTGCTCCTCCTGCGCAGACTGATGTCCTTCAGGAACGAAGGCATTGCAACTCAATGGCCGATTGCTGCAGTGCGCCCAGTCCTCGCGAATGACTCGCCGTCGGCAGAAAGTGCTGTGTGTCCTTGACAAGCAGGAAGGCAAAAGTAATGGCGACAAATGTTGGCAAACACAACCTCACAACGCAGCAGCAGGAAGCACTAGTCCCGACCGAGAGTGCTGTGCAGGTGACGAGCCGTTTGGAGATCAGACGTCGTCAGTGCGCAAGGTTTGAGATACCGGCCGCGGATCCAGACGGGACGGCACCACGGCACAGAAACGAGCGACGATTGGGGGGAACGAGCAGAAACGATGGCAGTAGGTGAGGATGGACCAAGGACTCCCCGACCATCGCACACGCAAGCACACAAGCAGTGTGAAAGGAAAGCACCCGCCACCGACCAACCAGCCCACAATCCCGCAGTCCCGCAGTCCCGCAGTAGTAATGTCCGCCAAGCACGTTTCACTTCGTCTTGCAGGCTCCAGCAACATAAACAACGTGGAGACGGCGGAACGCACTGATAGGCAGCCCGTCCATTACCTATCTATTCACTCACCCGCGAATCGATGCTCGCCCGCGGACGTTGCTGCGGTAGCTTGGCACTGTGCATGAAGCTCCATCTCTGAGCTCAAGAATAGCCTCAACGGACAGATCCTGCCACTTCGTCTACCAACAGAGGTGCTCGGACAGTCGCAGCTTCTGCCGTGCTACGATGCACGAAGCACGATGAACAGATCCGGGCATGTGGCAGCAGCCATCCGTGTCGTGTGCAATATCGTTGCCACCGTGCCTGGACGACAGAAGTCATGAAGAGGTACCTCCTATCTGCGCCTAGTACATGTATGTACCCGCGGCGCCATGCACCTCTAGCTTAGCAAGCCCGAACACACTTCTCCAACGACGATTCATTCGGGACCTGCCGCTGCGTTGAAACAAGGAATGCAGCATTGTTTCAGGCTCTGCCGTAGTCGACGATGTTATACACATGGGCTACATAATTCAGCTTCTAAGCGATTCTGCGCCGCCTGTCTTGGTCCATCTTGGCTATGGTGTCAATGCACTTCTTCGTCGAGTACCACCATCTGTGTACATGTATGAGATATGTTGCTGGGTGCTGACCCTCATGCAGCTCGGAGACAAGACCGCTGTCTGGGGCGGTGCCGCCGCCGATCGCCACTACTCGAAAATGACCACGACCGGCCTCTAATCCTTGTCTTTGACATGAACCTCACCAAAGATGGACACGACAGCTTCAGCAACTGCATTGTCGTCGCGCGAGAGACTTGTCGACTCTGTCGAGCATGTATCTCTTCAGCCGCCGCCACAGGCTGACGAACAGCAGTCTGTGTTGATTGAGCCCAGGAGACTGACCAAGAAAGTCCTACCTCTGCACGATGATGATCCACTCATCGACACAACTGAAGCAATCCCCTTGAAAAGCAAGAAGACAGAGCGAATGCAGAGGCGCATGCAGAAAAAACTTCGAAAGACCAAAGTGACCTCTGACACGAAGAACTTTCTCGAGCTGCCATCTGAGCTTTTGGAGCAAGTACTGTCGTATCTTCGCCCTAGCGATATCTTTGGGCTTATGCTGCTGAACAAATCCACACAGCAGTACCTTCTTGACAACGAACATTCCATTGCACGGCATGTACTGAACTTGCGATACTGGTCACTGTCGAGGAGTTTCCACAAGCCACTTGCACTGCGTGAGGTGGAAGCTATTGCTCAGGCTTCCCTTCTCACCAAGAACTATCAAGAAAAGCTGGTCATTCATTCCAAGTACCAGCATATTCCGAAGTTCGAGGAGCACAAGATATGTACGTGCATGACATGCGTGCAAGCATGGAACAATCTATGTGTCATACTGGATCTGCACCATTTTCAAGACCAGCTCGATCGCAGAGAGGGCATACCAATGATTCAGCGTGGCCGATATCCGGAGTGGAACACGAAATTGCTTGAAAGCAATGCTCTGGCTGTGGGAAAAGCTGTGGACAGTCCTCTTGCTTTCGCAAGAATCATGCAATTCCACTTAGACACTATCGTCCGCACGTTGAATCGCCCGATTCACGTTGGCAAGAAGACTGTGGAACAGAAGAAGAAGCTGTACGATCTTACAGCAGCAGATATCGCGTCAGGAACAGATACGTTTCTCGAGCGAAATGGACGACCGACTTACCAAATTCCGTTTCATAGGGACAACTATTACTCCTTGGATGCATATGTACCGAATAGAAAATGGTCCAAGGAGCAAGAGAGGTGGCAGTATTGGCAGACCCACGATGTCGATTTGGAGAGAATCGTAAAATGGTTCAAACCGGCTGACTTCGAGGTGCGGCCGGCCTCCTAGCACTTACGTACCGTGATCTGCGCAATAGCTACGCATTTTTGCAGCTTGGTAGTCAGACAGTGATTGAAAGTCGGCTACGCGATGGTCAGTCGTAAGCGGTGGCTCAAGATCCTGCATTCACGCATGTCGATCAGTGTAGAAGGGCGCAATGGGATGACGTAAGCAGCCAGCTGACAGCCTTTACGCAGTACGATAAATGCAGAGGCATTTTGATATTGCGCTCATCTCTACAACTGACAGAATTATCCGACAGCACCAAACGCTTCACTGTCGCAAAATCATGCCGATCCAAGCCGTCCTCTTCGACTTCATGGGAACATGCCTTGACTGGCATTCCAGCATAGTCTCAGCACTTCCCTCATCTCTTACGGAGTCGCAGCGCTCTACGTTTGCTCTGAATTGGCGACAGACTTACTTCAATGCTAACGCAGCCCGCGTAGCACGAGGTCAGCCTCCAGAAGATATCGACGTCACCCACGCGCAAACACTGGAAGCAATGCCCGAGCGCCACCAGGATTTTCGAGAACACTTCACTACTGGAGTCAAACAGCGCTGCATCGAAGCATGGCACCATCGGAAAGCTTGGCCGGAAGTCATTGCCGCGATCGAGAGGCTCAAGAGCAGTGAGTACGAAGTCTTTGTGCATGCCAATGGCACGACCCGGTTGCAGCTGGATCTCTGTCGATCGAGTGGGCTGTCTTTTGATATGTTGTTCTCGTCACAGCTTCTTGGGCATATCAAGCCAGCGCTGGAGAACTACACGAAGGCTTTGCAATTGATCAAGCGGGAGCCAGAGGAATGTGTCCTGGTTGCTGCGCACGCGTACGACACTAGGGGTGCCAAGAAAGCTGGTTGGAAGACTGTGTATGTGTATCGATGGACCGATGATGTTGATGAGAATCAGAAGGTCGTGAAGGGAGAAAATGATGCTTGGATTGAGGATATGACGGAGCTTGACCAGGTCATTGCTGGCTTGTGATCGCCTTCATCTCACTGCAGCTTCACGTTGCTTGTTGTACATGCTGCGGGGCATGGCGACTGACAGAGCATGACAGTCTCTCCAACATGCTTCAGTTCAACGACACCTAGCACCACATACTTTCGACGACCACAACCATATTGAACCGGCACCAGTCATCACTAGCAATGGCTCTCAACCATAGTCACCACAACTCAGGCTCCAACACCATGCAGCGTACCGGCTTTCTCGACCTTCCGCCAGAGATTCGGAATGCCGTCTATCATTTTGTACTACACTATCACTTTAGCGTACGGCTTCGGTATTCACTCCAACGCAAGAAAACTTAAGCTCTCAGGTTGTGGAAAGACCTCAAAAAATGTTGCGGTCAGAAGTTTCAATTGTTCCATGTCAATCCCCTACTTACATGTCACCAGGTCCACAACGAAGCTACGCCTATCCTCTACGGCAGCAATTGCTTCGAGTTCGGACCTTTGGCCGGAGCCAGGGGCGCATTGACGTCCCTCAAAGCCATCGGACCTTCGTTAAGGCACCTCCAGCACGTGCGGCTCTTCGTCGCGCCATGGGAACCGTCACTCTACAAGCAAGCAGCCTCGCTCCTGAGGCATACGACGAGCCTGCAAAAGCTTGAGTCGGTGAACAGTGGCCGCGAGGCCGAAGATCATGCGATGGCTTTGCGTCGTCTGGTGTGAGCACTTCACACAACCAGCGTAGCAGCAGGTCGCACTGAGCCGGTGGTGAAAATTGTACGGTTTCAGTCCAAGAATTGGAGACCCCAAGTCTCGGGGGCCGATGCAGAGGCAGCTCAGATGACTGAGCAAGTCAAAAGTGCGCTGCGAAAGCTGTTGATGTAACACTGGAAGTTGCAGGCTTGATCAGAAAAGAGCGGTGGAGGAAGACCACGGCACTTGGTTTCAAGATCAGAGAGGCTTCAGTATCACTTATTCGAGGATGCAGGCACCGCCCTATACCTTGCACTAGCCGTATGTCGCATGCAAAGGGCACGGTGAGGACATTTGAGCCCTCAGAACCATGACGGCTAGTCGTTCACGAGGTGGACAGTTGATGCCAAGAGAACAGAGAAGCTCTCATGATAACAGAGACAATCAAGCACAATTGCTGAGGTATCAAGGCTGGCACGATCTCACTATCGCGTCATTCAATCTGCCTGCTTCCGTGTATGGACCCCCACTGAGAGCGCTTCTACCACTCCACCATGATTTGCAGCCTCCCCAAATCCGCCGCACCAACATTTCCCGTCGTCCATCCCAGGTCCCGCTGCCAGACCCTCTTTCCCAACACCGCCATCTTCCAACCGCTCCCCACTCCCAAACCGCTCCACCATCATCCCATTACACTTCTCATTCCCCTGATACATCCTCCTATTCCACCTCTGACGTTTCTAAAATTTCTTCCTCAAAATCTCCTTCCCTTTCAGATTCGACCCCAGATATACCCAATCCATTCCTTTCTCCAGACCCTCTTCCAGCATTTGAACGCGGCGCTTGCACCAGTTTACCGCGCTGGTAGATACATGAAATGTTATACACCACGGCAAAGACGGCAGAGGATGCCGCAGAGGTTTTGTATTTTCTGGAGATCTGCTTGAGCTCGGGGACTCGGGTTTGCGCTTGGGTTCAGGAGTCGTTCGCGGAAAGTCATTTCTGCCGAGGATTTCAGTGGCGACGTGGTTGTTGCTCGAGTTTTTGATACTTGAACGCTGAAGATTTGGAAGACTAGGCGTGTAGAGATAAAAAAGTGGTGTGGGTTGCAGTTGATTGCTTGTGGTACCGGTGGATCTAGAATACGCGAAAGCGATGCACGGACGTGACTGCGTGCGGTCATAGAGATAAGTGACATGATCGTAAAAGTGTTGTCGTTGTGGTGCTGTGTCAATTGTCACGTTGAAGTTGATGAAGTGATTTGGAACAGGTGCAGCGGCGAGTCAGCGGAAAGGCTCAGCAACGCCAGGCCATCGATCCGGCGTGCCAACGCGTCCCAGGACATAGCCATTTGAAGAGCTTATTATTCCTCTTGTGGAGCCAAATGGCTTTGTCGACGGTGTTCCAGGGTGATCTGCCGACGACATTGGTCAGGTGTGGTTGCAATATTATCAGCATCGTCAGATATGGTCAGTCGATCTGCTCATGTAAACCTGGAACATGCTCCTCGAGGATCCGCCGTCGCAGCACGTAGTTCACGAGCATGGGAGTCTTCCCGGACATCATCGCGTGTTGAATGTGTCATTGTGCATCGGACGATCGATGAGATGGCTGGATGCGTGATCGCGCCCGGCAGTGGATTTTGCCAAAGGTCGTTGATTGCCGGTGAAGGGTCGCCAATCGTGATGCATGGCAGAGATGGCGAAAGACTGCAGGAGATGGCGTACATCAACGGCGAGATATGGTGGTAGACGGCGGAGATGGCGGTAAATGGCGAAGATTTCGTGAGATGGCGGTAGATGGCTGTAGATGGCAGAAGATCGATCGATGCTGAAGTGTTGATGCTGCCGAACCAATGCCTGGGACGAGGTGTTGGAGCCATACCACATCATCATTGCAGAGTCAGTGGTCATGTTTCAAGCACTCGATTTCCACTGCAGTCAAGACCTCGATCAACGCCTCGCTTCTATATGATTCTGTGTCCATCCGTAGCTCCACTGCAAAGCCTAGGTGATGTGACTCAGTTCGAAGGAGGTGCCTCTAAACTCGCTTTCGCGGAAGATCTCCCTCGAGTGAGCTCACGTGCTAATGTCGGCAAGTCGCAATGAGGCTGTATAGGTTTGCCGTACAAAAACAGCTTCCTGAGCCACTACCTTGGCCTGCTTGGCGTTCCTTGGAAATTCCAGTCTCAAAGCATCACCGTCCAGTACGATGCGACGAAAGTCTGTGGCTTTGGTGAGCAAGAATTCACCCGTACAGGCGCTCAACAACATCTTAATTTTACAAAAGTGCCACGTCAGCTTTCAACGCCTTCGCAGCGTTGCATTGCGTCAAGTCTCGACAGTAGACGGCGCGTCAAAGCTATTCAATGTGCATCATGGGCGTGGAGCCACTGCTGTCTGTTTGTATTGCAATGGTTACCTTTGCTCCCAGAGCTCTTAGCCTCCAGCTCGAGGGTACAGATGCAGCCAGTTTCGTGGTATGGCGCTGTAGTCCAGGCACGATAAGGCAGAACCCGATCCACTGTCGTGCCCTCGGAGCCTAGAGATTATCATATCGATACCGTGCCTGTAGCTTCATCAATGCCATGCCATCCCACCAGCGCCTGCGCTACCTCTAATGCAAACGCCGATCATTATTCATGCCTTTTGGTCCCGGAATGCAATGCTGCTAACGCCAACGCGGAGCTCTCTATCGTGCGCACTTCATCCGCGCTTGCTTGAGTGCTGGCTCGAGCTTCTTCCCAGGTCCACACTCGTCGACAGATCCTGACTCTGCCTCAAGCTCTCCATACTTGGCCTCACACCATCAATGCTAGGTCTCACGCTAGAGCTGCTGCTCTGTCGCCGCCTACGTCGCGTCTCTTCCGGGTCACTCGGATGCAGGCCACTAGCCCTTGCATACAGATTGAGCACATCGGTCAAAGACACGACACCAGAAAGTCTGCCACTCATCACAGCACCGGGGTTCTGGCCCGCAGAGATGCTCACACCGGGGTTGATACTCGTGTACGGCGGTCCTGGAGTCATGTCTCTCACATGCTCCATTCCCGAGCCTTGTCTCGCTGGAGTCTGTATAGGCGAGTTGTGTACGGGCTGTGGACTGCTGTGCTGTGGCTGTGGGCCCACAGGTGACATGCTCGGGCTGCTACTTTGCATGGCGAATGGTGGTAGGGCATGCTGAGGGCCGGGTGAAGGTGGAACACTCGTACTCGGTGAAGGCGCATCCACGATCCACATGCGATGAGATCGTGTCGCGCAAAGCTTGGCGACAGTGTGTGCAAGGGTTGAGAAAGGCGTGACATGAAAGACTGGATAGCTGTCCTTACCATCGAACATGCCTCGTTCGGAGAGGATGACGGAGATGAAGTGGATGCAGGTGCCGTGGAGGAGAGGTATCGCGGAGGTGTCTGTGAGGAGCTGTCATACAGTCAGTATCAGAAGAGCTCCCCAGATCCTAGGCCTCATGCTTCACTCACCCGAACGTCCACATGACTGATGTTGCCAACCACGTTCCGCTGCTGATCCAAGATAGGAAGAGATGTTATTCCTTCGGCGTGCATCAGGCGGAGGGCGTCGGCCACGGGCTTGTCACCATTAATGGCAATCACGTCCTTCGCTCCCACTTCCAGCTCCTTCAACGACAGCTGGTAGAGCGTCTCTGTCGCGGCAAAGTTCTGATGGTTGTCCCAGAAGAACCGCACCAGTCTCAGCTGGGTCAGCACACCCACGGCTTCTGTCGTGCCCTCCTTATTGATCACGATTCTGTGGTGTCCGCCTCCCAGGATCTCCATCGCTTGCGTCAAGGTTGCAGATTGCGGCAGGAACGCTGGCTCTACTCGTGCACCGAGATGGTCTTGGACGTCCTTCAGCGGCAGGGCTTCTCCGCTCCTCGCTCTGTCTGCTATCCTCGACGCCTGCTCATCTGGCTGTGACAGGCCCAGAACCAGCAGAAGGTATGCGTTCAGGTCCGAGTAGTCGAAGGTGGTTATGGCAGTCTTGGTCTTGGTTGACTCTCTGACCAACACGACGTTGGGTGCCCCGGACCTCACCAGCAGCTTGGTTGTGTCTTCAATGCTAGTTTCCAACTCTACGAAGCGTGTCTCTGCCGTTTCTATAATCTCGTCGACCTGGATCTTGCGCCAATCTCTGCCCTTGAATTTTGGGTCGCCGGCGCAGTTGGTCTTGTTGCTGGGATGCATCAGAAGCTCAGTGAGGGCAGAGCCGGAGAAGGAGTGCTGTCGCTGTGCTCTTGGCGAAGAAGGATATCCTCTTGAGTTGAGGTTCTCGGCAAAGCTGGATCGTTTGCTGACACTGGGCGAGGGATGGAGGGAAGCCGATTCTGTACGCGGCGTTTGCAGCGGTGTGGTGGTTTTGGACGAGGTTTGGTCGGTGCTGATTGCCTGCGGCTCGATGATAGGCGAGCGACGAGCTGGTTGCTGTGGACTTAAAGCATTGCCGGAGGAGCCTGGACGTGAGCGCGACGAGGAATTCGTCTCGGCCATTCTGGGACTGCGCGGAAGTCACGAACAGCAGGCACACGACCGTGTCCCCGAGGAGCTCTCCGCAGCACTGGAGTCGGGAGCGTGCGGGTGTCTGGCTACTGCTGCGGGTTCGCTAGTTCTTGCACTACAAGATGTGGGTAGCCAGATGTGCCCTAGTTGTCGTCTCCTGCGTCGAGGCTCCCAGTCGCGTCGGTGTCCTGAGTAATGGTATCAGCATCGTCATAGCCTCCATGTCATCAGCATCCTTATCGCCAACATGTGAAAGCTCTGTCGCGCCTGCCTGCCAAGCACCCCTCAACGACAGGGTTCAGGGTTCAGGCACGACGGGAGGAGATGGCGCCAAACCTTATCTGGCCGCTTTCTAAGCAGTTTCTCGTCAGCAACTCGTCGCTGTAGAGTCTTCTGACGACCACACGCACAGCCATCGTGGAGGCAGCGAGAAGATATTGCAAACGAAAGCGCGCGCGCGCCGAAAGATGTACCCATTCGTGGCTTGCGCTGGTCGGTCGGGCGGTCTCAGCCCTACGAAGTCGCCAATACGGTGGCTTGACTGCACGGTCATCGTTGCATCCAACGTGATTGTTCCATCGCAACATGTGAGTCAAAGGGTGCGCCGTCAAGAGGCTGATTACAAACTGTGCTTGCCAAAAACGGTCTTAGCACACAGCATGTCCCGTTCGCATTGCAATGCAGAGTGCATTTGAAGGTCAGACGATCCTCACGTTCATCAGCACCCTCTCGTTGTTCTCGACACGACCTGTCTCACCCTCTCCACGTGTTCGTGTTCTTCACAGGAAAAATTTCGACCCGGTTGAAGTCCGCGCTTGAGACAGCGGCTTGGCACGTTTCTTGCATACGCCTCACTCAACCGACAGCGCGAGGAGCAGGCGGTGAGTCTGCCACGGTGTCTCATCGGTACGACTCCCACCGAACACGCGTGTGACTACGTCTGGGACACGACGTTTTCTTTGCGGGAGACAACATCGTTCTTGCAACAAGACCAAGTCAACGTTCACATTCCTCTGCTGCTTGCAACATTCGGGCCCTGGAACACCGCTTTGGGAAAGCCGACACTCATACTGCTGTAAATCCATCTACGGTACTCTCAAGGCGTGAACAGCCGCACAGCACATCGAAATGTCTTTGAAAGAGGCATATCACATCGCGCATAGCGCGCAATGCAGACTCCAGATCGAAGCAAGTCGACCGGATCGAAACCTGCGCTTCCTGGTTGGCCATCTGATGCACTACGAATCAATGCGTCTGCGAATAGTGGAAATCGAGCACGACGTTTCAAAGTCGCAACGAGCATCTGCAGCTCAATTCAAGGGAACTGGCCACGCAGACCACACTCTCCAACATAAACCCTCCACAGGCCAGCTAGGACGAAAGACACCGCCGCCTCCAGTACACGCCTACGACTCCGACAGCACGGAAGAGGACGACGAGGACGATCTACCAGATGACCT
This sequence comes from Dothistroma pini CBS 116487, assembly GCA_002116355.1. NCBI lineage: Eukaryota > Fungi > Ascomycota > Dothideomycetes > Mycosphaerellales > Mycosphaerellaceae > Dothistroma > Dothistroma pini. Next base: position 21,025 of record KZ108197.1, read on the forward strand.
CCTCTACGACGACGACGATGGCGCAGCGCTATCCCTAGAGCGCTTTCCATCAGGCGCCACGCGTTCAGTCCAGCCAGAACCCGACCTAGTGGAAGACGACTACTCGGATGACGACGACTGCGACGAGCCCAACTCACCCGAAGAGCCGGATGAGGAGACTCTTGCCCAGACCGTCAGAGGCAGCGGCAACGAACTCCTTGCCACCATGTACGAAGGCGTTCGCAAATGCTCGTGCCATGGCAAGACAGATGCACCTTCGTTGTCGCGGATGTGGGAACTACCGCCTGACAAAGCACACGATAAAGATGGTGTCACGAGGGCGGTCGCTGAAGTCAGCGACAACAAGGTACCACAGATGCGCTGCACCGCACCGCCTGTGCCCGTCGTCGCGTGAGATCGTTCCGAGAGAGCCATGTCGGCAGTTTTGTACCTCCCGGTACGTCAAGGAATGACTTTTTGAGACCGAGTTTGGTTTCGAGCGGCACGGCTATGAGTCTTGGCCGAGTATGATACAGTGACATACTTGCAAGGTGCAATTAGTGGGTAGCGTGGGATGATTGCGCAGCACCCAGTGGTCTACTTAGCGACGATGTTAATGAGCGATGATACCAATAATGTTTTACAGTGCTTGGCCATGGGCCGCAAGCAAGCAAGCACTCGAAGCAAGGCTACGATTCAGAGAAACCTTTTCACTTTGCTGGTAGACAGCATGAGATGCATACATACTTCACTCCTGACATCGCCTCGTGGACTTTGTTCACTTTCTTGGCACCGGCTGATCAGCGCCTAATTCACTGTCCTTCAGGATTCCAAATGTTCCGAAAGTCCTCATAAAGGAATCCGATTTCCCCTTGTCTCCCGTGTCTTCGCATACGCGCAAGAACAATCAGCCCATGACAACAATCCGTCTAATCCAAATCACAATATTATCCAGTCTCCCTCATTGACGCAACCACCCTTCGAGGCGACACACCGTCTGCCCCGCCACCTCATTCTCGACTCCAACAAAATGTACACCCCAACCTTCAAATCATGGGACGAAATGACCTCCACCGAACAATGGGACACGGTGGAATACTACAGATGGCGCAGGAGTAAGATGATGGCCGAATCACCTATTATGTGGGGTTTCCTTCTACTCATACTCTGCGCGATTTTGCAGGCTTGGATTTCGGGGGAGAAGGGAGCGGCGGCGAGAGTAGGCAGAGCAAGAGATGATGGAGCGTGATTTGGAGGGGTGGCGTGTTTTGGAGGCGGAGAAAAGGGAGGTGGAAGGGGTTTTGGATGAGTAGAGGAAGAGGAGAGGCTTGTGGGGTGACGAGAGACTTGAGGTATGTGGCAGGAGCTGCGCTCTGACGGAAAGGATCAGGATGAGAACGTGTCGGGGTAGCGGACGCCCTTTGATACCAGATCGAGCAGGCTTGGCGGGGTACTTCCTCCAAGCCATTTGGATCACAGTCCCACTACAAGGCGCTGTAGCGCAGAACTTCTCGTATCGCCGTTCTTCTGCAGCGTCTCGAGAAGTGCTTCCAGTCGTCCTGTCCGAGCAGGTCCAGTAGCTTTGGCCAGGACTCTCAGGTAGCGTTTGACTGACACATCGAGCACCTTTGCTATATCAGCGTCAAGCTCTCGCTCTTCGGCGGTTGATGCAGAGATATATGTCAATAGCAGTAGTGCAGCCTTCTCAGCCAGTGGAGGCTGTTTCTTTTCTGGCACGTCGCCCAGTCCCTTCTTGATGACAGCCAACGACTTAGTGAGCGCTAGCGGAAAGTCTGCGGACTGTGTGTCGACAGCAAGGAGTTCGTGCTTTGCATCGCAGATAATCCGCTCCACGGACGATGCTTCGTGCTCCCGCAAGTATGAGAGTACGTGTCGCAGGACTGTCGGTGTAGCCTGTACGTTCCCGAACGTGGCGATCAGATCGTAGTAGCTCTCTGCCACAGACGCGGCATTTCTTGAGGCTGTGATATGCTTCATGGCGGCGTCGAAAATTGCTGTTGGTATGGCTCCACTGAACGCTGGAGCGCTCTCCAGTCTCTTCAATGCATCCTCGTTCACTTCTTCCACACCCTTCCCGGCATCCGGGTCGATGTCCTCTGCCGTGATGGTGGGTAACGCGATCATATTCTCATCCTCGACTTGCGTCTCCTCTTTCCGGTTCTCGTCCAGTCCGAGCAGCTGCTTCCTAGCCTTCAATTTCGCCAAATATACCATTTCAAGTCTCGCGTACTCCAGATACAGCTTCGCGTCATCTTTGCAAAACCTCAAGCCTCGCTGAAAATACGATCTCGCGGTTCCCATGTCTCCCTGAGTCTCCGCATAATGCTTTGCTGCCACAACCCACAGCGAAGAGTCTCTCGGGTGTAACCTTAGCACCGATGTGAACACCTTTGCCAACTTCTTGCTCGCCTTCTCCTTCCTACAGAAATCGATGTACTGCATCCACAAACCCATGTCACCCGGGAACTTCTTGGTCGCACGATCAAGGACGAAGAAAACTGTTCGCTGTCCATTGAACGTCTTAACGCCCTTGATCCCGAGGCGCTTACATCGCTTCTTCCTCAAGCTGTCCAGGTTCATCTCATATGTCGCATAATGGGCATAGTCGGCGGGAGTCGATCCTCGTGCGTTCAAGGTGTGTTCGAAGCCGGATCGCTTGGAGGTGATGGCGGTGATTTCCTCGCGTGTGAAGATGCCCTTTTGCTGGTACTCCTGCAGCTCGGGGACATATTGCTCGAGGTAGAAGCGAGCCTTGTCACTTGCGGCGGCCATACTGCGCCTGTTGTGGTGTTATGGCTATTGTCGCAAAGTTGATCTCTCTTCAAGAAGTTGTCGATGCTGCAGCCAAGATTTCGTCGGCCGCCGTCTTCCGCTTTCGGGGCGGACTCGATGCCGCTGCAGGGACCCAGGGACATTGTGCTGACAGCTCTCGTCTTTCGTCTCCCTTTCGCGTCGTAGATAGGCGCAGTCGTTCATTCTTCACGTCTCTCCTTTGACTTGTCCCTCTCCTTCTGTATCCTACTTGATTGACGGGAGAGCAGCCCCAATGCCTCCCAAGCACCGCGACGGCGATGTCGTGGCCGTCGTACGCGCGTCCACCACCCATGTCAGCAGCAACATTCACTCACGCGACTGCAGATCCCCGGCCAATTCATCTCACACGCCCACACCGTCTCCGCCTATGCCGCCTTCTTGAGTGCCCTCATAGTGGGTATATGGCTGCACTACCACAAGATTGTCGAGAACGAGCACTTCGGCTACCCCATTGAGTGGTTCCCTTCCGTCAGCGCAACCATTGGCGACCGATACCCTGAACGATCCTTCTTCCAGGTCTTCATTGCTATCTGCTCTGGACCGCGATTCGCTCTTGTCTTCCTCTGGTACTGTCTGGCGAACAAGCCTGGCAGCAAGTTGCCCAAGTTTGTTGCAGGAGTCGGTGTCTTCAGAACACTGACCTGTGGAGGATGGACATATGTTACGAGCACGGATGACCACGACTGGCATGACATTTTCATGATCAGCTACTTGGTCGCGACTCTGCCATGGACACTGGGCTGTTTGGCATTGAGTCCGCCAAATCCGCAGGCCATCAAGTACCGCAAGTATCTGGGTGGTGCTTTCTTTGGCACACTTGTTCCCTTGATCTACTTCTTCATCCAGCACAAGGTGCATAAAGTGCCTGGAGGTACGAATGATACTCAATGCACCTGCTTGGTCAAGCTGACGCAATACACAGCATACACAATCTACGCTTTCTTCGAATGGTCCCTCGTTCTCCTCGATGTCGGCTTCGACGCCGTGACGGCCCTGGACTTCAGTACTTTCGAACTCGTTGTCAAGGACACCAAGGGCTTGAGCAGAGGGTACGTTCGTTGGCTTCCGAAGTAGCTGGTACGCGGTACTTGTTGCAACTCGAGGTAGAAGCAAGGAGCTGACGTGATTGGGCCTACAGTGAGAAGCGAGTCGACCGTGTTCTCGAGAAGAACAAGGACAAGGCAATCGGCCAAGTCTTTGACGATAAATTCTCAACCGACGAGTTGCTCGACGCTGCAGCCGATGTCTATCTTGGCGTAAGTGGATGCAATATGCTGTGTCTACATCTGCTGACGATGACAAGTACGCCTTCTGGACCATCCTCACATCCCTCGGTGTCGTCGTGTGGTATTTCCCACTCTGGCATATGGGCATCTCTGGTTATGAGGTCGCTGTCATGTCGACAATCTCCCCACTTCTGCTGGGCATTCCTCCCATCCGCAGAATGGCACTCAAATCTGTGCCAACCATTCTGTTGACCACTATCGTCGGGCTACTTGCCTACCTGGTTAAGTCACCGGAACTTCGTCTGGGCGCTGTGAGCTTTGCAGTCTGGCAAGGGTGTCTCGGTTGGGTCGCAGCATGGTACAGCAAACGCAACAGCCCTGCCATGCTCGAAGCCAGAGTTTCCGCCTGGCTGGTTGGTCTTATCGCCAGCAGCATTTCGAAGTTTGCCTTCTGGACCAACAATCCTCTCTGGCCTATCGTGAATGAGGCAAACGGTGGCCTGAACAAGACCGGTATTTTACTATTCGTGCTGGCTCTTCTCCGTGCATTCCAGAAGCAGTCGAAGCACATCGATAATGCGCCGATCGAGAAGCCAAAGGGACCCTCCATATTTGCAGGGCTGGGTCTTGCTGGTGCTTTCTTCGGCCTACACTCTCTGCTCTCTGACTCCAGCACTATGATCTTGTGGGTGTGGGAAGGTTACCCAGTTCGTGGTCCACTTGCTGTGCCACACGGTGCTGTGACCATCCTTGCGATGGGTGTTGGTCTCCTGGCTGGTCTCTGGTACCCCAACGTTGTGCGAAGCTGGGCTGCTTTCGGCATCGGCTCCATTGGCGCTGCAGTCTTGACGACGCTCAGCGACTGGACTGGATACTACGGCGGCCTCGCTTTGGCCGTCTATCTCGTGGCGGTCACCCCTGTGCTGATCGGGAATGCCGTGCGCTTTGCACCAGGCCGAACATTCTTCGTGGCTTTTTTCTTCTACAACTTCATGGTTCTATTCCATGTGTGGGTCGTGGCATACGCCTTCGTACCAGGCGGTCCGCTGGTGCGTGAGCACACCGATTGGATCATGGCTACAACCATGATCATGATCGGCTGTGGTGTATTCTCCACGATCCAGAACAGCACGCCCGTCAAGCAAAACTCCTTCCAGCCCGTACAGAGTCCTGCTGCGAGGAGACAGCGGAGCTACTACATCTACATCCTGCTCGGATTGCAGCTCCTCAGCGCAAGCGTAGCATACCTGCGATTTCCCAGCTACGACTACACTCCTTACCACCAAGACAGCAAGCTCATCACAGCCGGTATCTGGACTATCCACTTCAGCATCGACAATGACATGTGGAGCTCTGAGCGCCGCATGGAGTCACTCATCCGCGAGAGTGAGCTTGATGTGGTTGGCTTGCTAGAGTCTGACTTGCAGCGGATCATCATGGGCAACCGTGACACGACTCAATACCTTGCGGAGGAACTCGGCATGTACGTCGACTTCGGTCCTGGCCCTAACAAGCACACATGGGGCAGTGCACTCCTCAGCAAGTTCCCAATCGTGAACTCTACACACCATCTTCTCCCATCACCAGTCGGCGAACTGGCACCTGCTATCCACGCCACAATCGACGCATATGGCGAGCTCGTCGACATCTTCGTCTTCCACTCAGGCCAAGAAGAAGATCCAGAAGATCGTCGCCTGCAGTCAGAATATCTCGCCAACCTAATGGGATCCTCACCACGCCCATCGATTCTGCTCTCCTACCTCGTCACCAGGCCTCTAGAAGGCAACTACAACACATACGTCTCAGAACGTAGTGGCATGAAAGACATCGACCCTACCGACTGGGATCGCTGGTGTGAGTACATCTTGTACAAAGGCATGAAGCGAACTGGATACGCTCGTCTCAGCAGAGGCACGATCACGGACACTGAGCTCCAGGTGGGCAAATTCCAGGTTGGCCAGCCTGAGGATACGAGTAACAGGTTGATCCACGAGAACGAGGTGCCGTTTGATCTGAGGTTCCCCACGTTGTTTAGAGGGCAGGGTGTGAGAGGGCATAGGTACCATGTCTTTGATGAGCCGAGGTATTATGCTTAGAGCGGTGAAATAAGGACTGGAGACGGGGAAGCTACGTGTATGGTATGTAGAAGTGTTGTACTGTATAGATGCGATAATCACAATGCAACAAGCAGGGCCTCATTCACAACATGAGAAAGTCTTAAGGCACACATGATTGAGCTTCCCGGTCTTGGCTTTCCAACCTGCTTGATGTCGCCACACCCATGAAGCGCTTGTCGGGAGGTTTAGCAGGGCAAAGCTAAAGAAAGAGTGCCAATGGGATGCAACCCACGCGTAAGACCAACGCGGCAGCCGTGACTCGAGTCAAGTAAGTCGACTGTGGTGCGGCGAAAGAGTCTGGATCTACATTACCGGATCATCGTTCCGCGAGCATTGCAAGCCTCTCAGATTGTCGAGTGGTCTTGTCGCTGCTATTATCTCACGAAAATACTGCTATCTCGCAGACACCAGCTCACCTCAACCACACCTCATCGTTACATTCACCCCAGTATCCGCAAACATTCCGCCATTCTCTAGCAGCGCGAATGTGTAGTCTCCCTTCTCGACTTCCCATTCATACTTCCTGTTCAGGATTTTCAGATATCTGTCCACTTCCAACTCCATTCTAACCGCCCTACTCTCTCCAGGATCGAGATACACCCTCGTGAACGCGACGAGCTGCTTAACAGGCTGCGAGATCTGGCTTACTCGCTGGAGGAGGTAGACTTGCGGCACATATGATCCCGCCATACTACCATTGTTCCTCACCGTCACCGTGAACATCACCGTAGAATCTGCCCCAAACGTGCTCGTCGAATTACTCGGCGTGCTCACAGCTCCAAAGTCTATGGTCTCAAAACTCGTATAACTCAAGCCATACCCAAAGGAATAGGCCGGACTAACATCCTCATCCACATAAGCCGACAGATGCGTACTCTGCTTGTAATTATAAAATATTGGCATCTGGCCCACATCTCTCGGCACGGACAACGGCATCCTTCCCCCAGGATTGAAGTCTCCAAACAGAACGTCCGAGATGGCTTGGCCTGCGCTTTGACCACCGAACCAGGTCGATAGGACAGCGGCGCTGACGTTGTAGTACTGAGGGATCGCGAAGGGGCGACCACCTTGCAAGACTAGGATGACGGGTTTGTTGAGAGCGAAGATTGCTTCTGCGAGAGCGGTTTGGTTTGGGGGTAGGCCCATGGTTGCGCGGTCGCCGTTCTCGCCGTCGCTGTTCCAATTTGCGCCGAGGGCGAGGATTATGGTGTCCGCGGATTTGGATATTTCTATGGCTTGGGAAAGGGCTGAGTCAGTGGTCGTGTTGTTGGCTGGAGAGACTAGGTTCCAGAATAGCATGACTTCGGCGTTGAGGGAGTTTTGGTTGGCGAATTTTTGGTAGAGGTTCCAGCTTTGGAACTCCAGGCGGATCTTGTGGAATGTTCCTGGTTGGAAGGTGAAGGGCGCGGATCCGGGTGGAGTCGCTGTACTGTTCACTAGGCTGAAAGCGCGAGAAGGGATGTTGGAGAGGAAGTTGCCGGTGGTTGTGAGTGGGACATTGACGTGGAGCTCGTCGTCGACATAGAGCCTTGCTGTCGCGTTCCATGAGATAGCGACGCCGAGCCAGCCTTGCGTGGGCACGTCCACTGGCACATTGAGAACGCCTTCCCAGACGGCGCTGAAGTTGTTCGAGGGCAAGCCTGGAGGAGGATACAATCCCCAGTCACGGACGGGTACTTCGACTTTCGACACTGTCGGCAGGCCGAAGTCAGTGTCGGCGTAGTACGTCGCCTGTAATCCTCCAGCTATGCCAGTTGAGGTGCTAAGGTGATACCCAGGTATTGGGTATTGCGCGTCATACAGCCATGTGTTTGCGCCCCATGCAGTGGCCAGCTCGATGGTCGAATTCGCAGCCTGCAGCTTGCTGACGATTCCTTGACGAAGAGTTGAAGAGCATGCCACGGGATATTGCCCAAATTGCCCAGAATAGTCTCCATAATTGAGAAGGTCCGAAGAAGGTCCAATCAATGCTATCTTTTTCAGCTTCGGTTCTCTTGCATCCATAGGAAGAGCAAGGTCCTTGTTCTCGAGAAGCACTATACTTTTGCGTGCGGCTTCCAGGGTTATTTGGACGTGCTGTTCCGTTAGACCTGCAACATCGATGTCCTCTGGTATGTATGGGTTCGAAAAGAGGCCTAGATCGTATTTTACGTCCAAGATTCGTCGGATCTTCCCCTTCAATGTCTCAAGTGTGACAGAACCGTTCTGCACAAGGCCGACAGTAGACTTCACAGCGTCAGCATCAGCACACACTGGGGTTGAGCTGGCTTACGTTAAGATATGTGCCAAGAGGATAGTCATAATACGAAATCATTCCTCCGGCGTTCAACCACTGCGCGATTGTGTCGGCTGGGCTTGATGAGACGAGATGGACACTCTCGAGCTCCGACATGCCTACCAAATATCAGCGAGATACAGAAGTAAACATTCGCAAGACCTGCCGGTGTCATCTGCAATGACAAAACCATCGTATCCCCAGCTGTCGAGGGCATCATAGAGCATAGGACTGACATGCGAGGGCACATCGTCGACTTCGCTGTAAGCCATCATGACTCCTCGAGCACCACCAAGATCAAACGCAGCCTTGAATGGAACTAAGAGATTCTCCAGAACTTCTCGATTGCCATGTCCCATCCAAGGCGCCGCATTGAGACCAGACTGGGGAGCTCCGTGAGCTGCGAAATGCTTCATAACCGGCACGACCGCATCTTGGTCCGCCCACAAGCTATTCTTCGACATGCCGGAAGAGTAAGCCACGCCAAGGCGACTAGTCAGAATGTGGTCTTCGCCCCAGTCCTCTATCCTACGTGTTAGTAGAGCATCTGGTCAACACCGGTCAAACCTCACCTTGACATCTCCCCCATCTCGAATCTCTGCAAACATCAAGAACTGGCGAAAGACATGCATGGACGCCGATCGCCCGTGCTTCGGCCGCAATCGCTCGGCCGACCCTGTTCACAACGTCCGTATCCCAAGACGCAGCCATTGCAATGGATTGTGGGAACATGCTCTGTTGAAACGATCCAACGCCATGCAAGCATTCGCCAATATGCAAGAATGGAATCTTGAGCCTGGACTTCTCCAGATTCAGCCGCTGGAGATCGTTGACGTTTGTCTTGTTCAGCGTGTACCAGTCGTGGATGATCCCGATCCCAGCGTCCGGTGCGAGATGCAGCGCATGATCATAGAGCTCGTTCGTGGAGTTCGGTCCTATCGCATCGTCCGCGAAGAACAAGTAGAGCTGCATCACCATCTCCGGGACTGTCATCTGAGAGACGAGGTTCTCGATGAAGGCTGTCTTGTTGGAGGCATCGAGCGGTGGCGAAGCGTGGTCATCTGGTCTGATTTCGATGCTGAACGCGCCTTTCAACAGAGCTATATAAGCTAAGGCTACGACGTGAAGTCGTGCCATCGTCTGCTATGGTTGTCAATGTTCCTGGGCAGGACAAGTCCCCAAGACATGGCAAGGAAAGATGTTCGTATACTTGACCAGGTCCATTTGCGCTGCGATACGGACCGTCGTGGCCGGCATCAATGTTACAGTAGCAATCAGACACGCATCGAGTGTGGAGTAGTGGAGCAGCACGTAGATAAAGAGTTGCTGATGAATTATGACTTATCTACCCAGAGGATCATGTTGTCGATCTTTGTTACGGCGTGACCTCGGCAAGGAGAATATGCCCACTTGCCGTCTCCCGAAGAACTAATGTAGTACGATTATGCATTAAACTTCATCGCTATGATTCTGAACGTCTGTGGTATCAACGTGGAAGGCCGTCTACTCATACATGTAGCAGAGCTGGCCCTGTGTCGTACTCATAACGTCTTGAACCTTCACTTCCTCGAAGATATCTGAGGTGTGTATGGTACTTTGCAATGAAAGCGGTGGGACGGGCCCCCCTGTTCATGGTCAGCTTCACAACACTCACCAACCCTTCAACTGGAGTACTTACATCCGGTCCGGAACGGGTCAAATTCACTCTGATCGAACGGAATCTCGTACAACCTGTTGAGCGGATCCTGCATCTGCCAGAAGCTCCAAACGCGGTCAAGCATGCAATGGTGCATGAAGAACCAGCAGTCTCCTGCGGAAGCCGGTATATTGCCCTGCAGTCCACCCATCCAGACGTGAGGCATCGCGTGGAGACCAATGCCTCTTGCCTCAATCCGGAGAACCCATTCCTGCATGGCTGAAGAGAAAAGGTCAGCTCCTGCTCTCACGGACTGTCGCAAGCAGCTTACTTTCGACGTTCAAAATCGTTTCAGCAACCTTCTCATAAGTCATATTTTGCATCATCTCGTTGTCAAACGCTCGCTCCAGCGGCCGAGGATTGTAAGCCAGGCCATCCTCTGTTGGATTTTCTGCGCAGGCCTGCGTTCCTGGAACAGGACCCAAGTTGACGGTCCAGTTTGAGAAAGGCCCCGATGTCACAAAGCTGCAGGTCTCGCTCCTATGATCGCCGTCTCCAGATATGGATGTGTCGGAGCCGTCGAACAAGGGGTTCTTCTCCGGCGGTCCGTCCAAATACCTTGACCAGTCGAAAAATGGCATCCAGCCATCATAGCCGCACTCTTGCCGCAGCGCTTGCTCCATGAGCCAGACGAATTGCCTGTGCCAAATGCTGTTCCAGACTGAGAAGTGGATGTCACGCCAGATCTTGATGTGCGCTGCCACGAAATCATCCCATCTAGTCCGTGCACCGGGAGCGAAGGACTTTGAAGATTTGGCTGGCAAACTGGCCATGCAGTGGCATGCGCTGATGAAGCTCCTTCGCATGTCAGGACTTAAATCACTCCTGTGATTCATGAATCAGTACTCCCAGAATCGCAGAACCCGGCCTCGAGCGCTCCTTACCATTCTTGTCTGACAGCGATGTTCTGCTTCGTACACTGCATGCTCATGTTCTGCTGGATATTCTGCACGTATTTCGCATGGATCTGCTGCATGGCGACATCCGGTGCCATCATCAAGCTCGCCTTAGCATTGGCCTTGTGCGTAATCGCCATGACTCCCGGTGTATCTGGCGCCAGTGGACCCAAGTCTGCCGCCTCGGCGCGTCGCTGTTGTGCAGGTGAAGCGTCGACGTACTGCAACAGCAAAAGGATCGTGAGGAGAGCGGTCCATGTTGACGCAAAGCGGAAGCGAGAGGCAGCCATGTTCCAACAGCAGAAAACTCCAAGCGAGTGTCAAGGTCGGCGTGAAGAAAGGTCCAAAGGTCTACACGCTCAGAAGGAGAAGTGCCAGCATTTCATCTAAGAACGGATCAGGAAGAAGCACTGTTCCAAGAAACTCTGGCTCATCAGGCTCTATCCTGGCGTCGAACGTACAGGCCTCCAATACGTTCAGGGGTCGACATTTTGTCGACCGTTTCATGCATCGGGGCCAACAGCGGCTGTCACGGGTGTGAGTGCATCTCGAACGTCATGTTGAACGCTGTACTTTGCATTTTGTTTGCTCCAACTAAAAGTTGGAGTTGATGGAGAGCGTTTGGAATACGTGGGTGTCAAGAGCACCATGGCCGCATTCCCGGAATACGAGGCTAATCATCCTGCAAACATGGTTGCTAAAGTCAGACTGCGTGCTTGCTTACCCTTACAGTACTTCCGCAGCCATGCGGAGTCCAGTGACCCTCGAGTGGTAATGAAGCCTCGCCATTTTGATTCGTGAAAGCGATAGCTAAGCAAAATCTGGCCTGAGGATGAAGCTTGTGAGCAACCCGAGCACGCCACGTTCAATTTAGTACACCTACGGACACTCGCCGGGTTCTGTGACAGAGAAGGATTGGTTCACCTGTTTTTGGAACCTTGAAGCGGGCCAGTATGCCATACACAGCCGCTATGTCAGAGTTGTCAACAGTCGGACACTTGAAGGTCGTGCAAGCCGGCTTCACGAGAGGAACACATGACCAAAGTGCTCTCCGCGCGCTACTCCACCGTTCCTCTAGCGTTCAGTCAGGAAGCATGGAAGTCCCTGTCAGGCTTTGTGTCGGGAGGGTCGCCGAGGAACCGTGAACCGCCAAGGGTGTGGCGGTTTTGATGGAAGCTTAATCAATCGAATTTGACTTCATACAGACGTGATGACTATACCTTCGTCTCAGGCGATGCGAACACTGTGATACTTCTCCCAAGAACGTCCCTCTCAATCCGCTCTCGTTTTTCTTCCTCGACAGTAGAGTCGATATCCTTGAAGACTCGGTCCATTTCCTCCAAAGTTTGCCCGTTCGTCTCAGGGACAAAGAAGAATGTCCAGACCAAGCTGAGCAGGCAGAAGACCGCGAAGAAGATGTAAGCACTGTAGCCTGTGTTCTGCACCAGAGGTGGTGTGATAAGACCAATAATGAAGTTGAAAAACCAGTTCCCGCAAGTAAATAGAGCAACGCCCTTCGCACGGAGCGATGACGGGAACACTTCTGAAGGCATCGCCCATGGCACCGGGCCCCAAGATGCTCCAAATGATACCATATAGAAGAGAAGCATAGCAATACTTGCCCATCCCCTGTCATGTCACAGTATCTGTCGACCAGCGTTAGGAAATACGATGAATCTAGAACGAATTACTCAGGACGATGTGCTGGCCGATTATTTGAGAACATGCCGACCAGGGTGGCGATGATCAGGTGGGCAACGAACATGGCTATACTTTCAACTAGTAAGAGTGGCCGTCGTCCAAAGCGATCCATGGTCCAGAGGGAGCTAATGACAACGATAAGCTGCGTCACGTTGAGCACTCCAGACATGATGAGTCTCGTGTTGTAGTCCAGTCCCATCGTCTCGAAGAGTGTGGGCGAGTAGTAGATCTGTCGAAGAAGACCCATCAGTTTATGCTACCACAAAAGCGCGTGACATATGGAGAAGCGATCTTACCAGAGCATTGATCCCAACAAACTGCTGGAAGAACATAAGTCCCCCCCCACACTTGGGTCCTCCTCCAGCACCCCTTTTTGATACAATCCATCCAGCTGGCAATCTCCAGCTTGAACCAATTCATCGTCGTCCTCCCCTGTAGTTTCGGATGCCTGTCCCTGGAGATCTCCTGGTGCAAAGCAACCTCCGCACGAATGTCTACCCACTCCATCTGCACCCTCGCATCCGTCGTCGGCAACTGCCTCAGCTTCGCAAGATTGACCAGCACCTCCTCATCGCTTTCCTTATTCGCCAACAATCTGGGCGAGAAGGGCAAAAACAAAATCCCCGCCCGCAAGACCAATGCAGGCAGAATCTGCAACGAGAACGGCAATCTCCAAGCCCATTCCCCAGACATGTAGTACGTACCATACGCAATCCAACACGCGATCACAATTCCCGTCACAACCGACAGTTCCTCCAACACCAACAAACTTCCCCTGATCTTCGGCGGCGAAATCTCAAAAATATACAACGGAGCCACCATACTCAACGTTCCAATCCCGAGCCCACCAGCATGGGATAATCCATCGCGGCCGTCGGCAGAGAGCTTCCCACAATAAACACCAGCACCGCCATCACAATGCTGTACTTCCTCGAATACTTATCCGCAATCCAACCTTGGTCTAAAGCGCCAATGAGAGCAAGTAGTTCGATCATGGCGGTGAGGAGCCCTTTCCAGAATCCGAAACTAGCACTGCCTTCGGCGATCCCAGAGAACCGTTGGAGAAATTGTTCTTCGACGAGGATTACGGAGACGACGCCTTGGTTGTAGCCGAAGATGGGGCCGCCTAGGGCGGAGAAGAGGGCGCAGAGGGCAACGTAGTCTGAGGTACCCAATCCGCGGAAGCCCGGGGCGCAGTAGGGTTCTCGAGCGGTGGTGAAGAGGTTTGCGGAGAGGTTGGTGCCTGTTGTGGCGAGATCTTTCTCGTACATGACGGCTTTGGGGGTGCTGTCGTTTGAGGGGTTATTCTTGGGTTCGTTCATGGTGGCGGTCGGTAGGAAGAGAGGTCAGAGGGAGGGAGTTTCCTGTTCTTGTGTGTGAATTGGAGTAGGAGGCGGACGAAAGTGTGGATGAGGCACTCTATTGATGTAATACTTCGTCTACACCTTCGAAGTGGGATGAGTGCATATGCGTACTGCCACGTTGTACACCAGAACTCAACCGAAGACAAGTCACGCGACGAATCAGTACGGACCAGTACGAACCTTCTCGTCTCTCGCGTGGTACCCTCACCTCTCTCATACCGCAACCAAGCAAACGCCGACGTCCATGCAACACTCGGGATTTCCTCGTGGAAGACAAGCAAAGTGGAGGGAGATAGCCTCAGCAAATGTAACCTGGGGATACTCCAGCGCATGTTCCATCGTCTGGGGATCGAATTGTTCCGCGAGCACCAATTAGAAGGCATGTTGGGGTTCTCTTTAGTAGCATTCAGGCGTAACGACGAGGTAGCATTCACTTGCATACGGCGAGATCTTGCTCTATAGGTCTGGAGAGGTGATGCCTTCCTCCGAAAGGATCCTGATCGGAATCTGATCTGCAAAATGTGCCAATTCAAGGAAGCCGGCGGCGACTTCGATAGAACGCTGGGCAATACTGTTTCTCCGATCAGGTTTTGCCGGGTCCTTTTTCATCGTAAATTTCGACGGGATCGTCAACTATGAATTGATCAACAGACTCCTGGCGTGATGCCTTTTCGTTACTTGTCTACCATATTCTGCGCACAGACGGCGCACGTGAAGAGCCAATTGAAACCAAGGTTATCATGACGTACAGCTCTGCAATGCAGATGACGACAAAATCGAATGTTCGTGGTAATCATGATAGTCGTCAATTTAAGCTGGCATCAGGTTGATGCCACTTCCTCCTCCGCCCTTCGCAGGTCCACGCGTGTTAGACCGAGCGGCCGCCTTCTTCTTTGTAACACCAGCACCCGATGCACTACCCGCTGAGGCCTTGCGGTAGCCACCGCCTTTGCCCCAGCTGCCACGGCCCCGTCCAGCGCCACTGGTCTTCTCCTTCGCAGCGTAGCGTTTGCGACCTTTTGGCGATTTCTTGGCTGGCTGAGATGCGGGCAATGTGCGCATGCCCATAGATTGTGAGTACGCAAATTTCGCATTGAAGGCCTGGACTGCCGCGTCTTGCGTTTCTGCACGTGCAGGGAAGTAATGGCTTGCTTCTCCTTCCTCATCGTCCTCTTCGTCTTCACTCATGTCGGGCATACTACCAAAGTCGTCTTCATCCTCGCTGACAAGATCGATCACATTTCTTGTGTGAGGATTTGCAGGTTCATCGTCGTCCTCTTCGTCTGGAACGGCGCCCATCATCTCATTATATCGATGCCTTAGATCTCGGATAAGCTTGGTGAACTTCTTGCCGTGTGCTCGCACTTTGTCGACATCGATGCCAGGAATCTCGGTCATCTGTTGTTCTGTTTCCGTGAAGTCGATGGCCATAAGGCGCAAGACGGTATTGGTGAAAGGGACCATGGCCAAGTTTTTCTTCACTTGTATAGCCTTCGCCTCCCTCTCGGCATGGATCATGAACTCTTCCACCAACGACCTATGAACATCATTGAGCCTATCCATGACATTGTCGGTTGTGATGGGAGGACCAAGCTCTCTGGTCTTCTTGGCAGTCTTGGTCTTGCCAGCAACACGTATCGGCTCAAATCCGTCGCTCGAGCTGTCGTAGTCCTCCTCCCCGGGATCAGACACCACAAACTCATCGCGTTGGTAGCCGTTGGCGTGCATCTCTCGTAGATTTGCTTGTCGAGCTGGCTTCTTTCGCTTCGAGGCCTCCTGTACTGGTGAGGAAACGTTGGTCGATAGTGGCGCCTGGCGGACACCAGTGTTACCACCGGCCTTCCTCGCCTTTGGGGCAGTCTTATACGCTTTAGACGCTTTTGACTTCGAAGGTGACTTCCGAACTTGCAGCGTCAGCTTCGAACCACCCTTGGCGGTATGGTAGTCTCTGCATCTGCTTCCCAGCATAATGTAATTTGCAGCAAATCCAGACTTGTTGACGATGTTCTCTTCTCGTATGGCGTCCTCGCTAAGAAGCCGATAGAAGAGTCGTTCCAGGTCAGTACGGTCAAGCTCGCTACCATAGCCATATTCGTCGAGGCTATCGTGGGATAATTGCGTGATCTTCGTACTCTTCCCGCCTCTGAAGACATCAATGCAATGCAAAAGCGTCACCTTCTCCTTGTGCACTGACCGTACTAGCTCAATGGCCTTTTCGGCGTATTCGGTGTAGTCAACATCGTGGAAAGTGGAGTCAGAAGTGCAGTTGTCACACCCGCCGTCACAGTCCTCTGGGTCAAACCGCTCGCTGAAGTAGCCAAGTACCTGCACACGACGGCAGTCGCTACGATTGTCGCAGTACTGTGTCATTTTCTTCAGCATCTGGCGTTGGCGCTCCTTCTGTTCATGGCTGCCTTCTCCGTCGTCGATGAAGCGCTTTTGCTTGCTGGCATCGCCGAAGCCATAGAACAGGTAGCATGACGAGGGTTTGCCATCTCTCCCAGCTCTGCCAGTCTCTTGGTAGTAGCCTTCCAATGACTTTGGAATGGTGTGGTGGATCACGAATCGCACGTTAGGCTTATCGATCCCCATCCCGAAGGCAATCGTGGCAACGATGACATGGTACCGGCCAGCTTGCCATTCCTTCTGCACGTTTGCTTTCTCCGGACCTTCCATACCGGCGTGATAATGATGAGCTTTGATGCCATGCTGAGACTGCAAGGCATTCGCCATGTTTTCACAGTCCTTTCGCGAAAAACAGTAAATGATGCCCGTTTGCTTCGGATGATCGTCCTTGATTAGAGACGCGATACTGGCCAGGTCGTTCTTCCCTCTACCCTTCATGCGGACTTCATAATACAGATTCGGGCGGTTGAAGCTTTGTGTGAAGACTTCGCAGCCCTTGATACCAAGATTGTGAATAGTGTCCAGCTTGACATTCTCGGTGGCGGTGGCTGTCAGAGCCATGACCGGCACGCCAGGTAGTCTCTTGCGTACTTCACCTATCTCCTTGTAATCGGGACGGAAATCGTGGCCCCATTGACTCACACAATGAGCCTCGTCGATGACGAGTCGTGCGAAGCGTCTGCTTTGATGTAGCCGCGTGAATGCATTATTGATGGCAGCACTCTTGCTGAGCATCTCCGGTGTGACATAAAGAAGGGTAATAAACTTCTCGACGTCCGGATTCTTCAGCGAGTCAAGCAAGAAGCCTCTCTCTTCTTTGGTGGTTTCGCTGTTTATGAGAAATGCCTGGATGTTGAGATTCCGTAGATGCTGGACTTGATCTTCCATAAGACTCAGTAGCGGTGAGATGACAACGGTGACACCTCTCGTCTTGCCACCACGGATGAGAGCAGGTAATTGGTAGCACAATGACTTGCCGCCTCCAGTAGGCATCAGCACGAACGCATCTTTGCCACCAAGAGTAGCGTTAATAGCTTCGCACTGGTTCTCGCGGAATCCCTTCAGCTTGAAGCTCTCTTTCAAATTTCTCTTGACTTCATCGGACCATGGGTAGCTGAAGTTCTTCTTCTCGATTGCAGCGAGGTCTTTCGCCGGATTCTTCTTCGTCTTGGCTGCGGATGGAGGTCTTGCTTGACTATTGCCAGATCTCTCTGCAAATACAGGTCGAGATGGGAATACCTGTGGCTTCGTCACAGGCTGGGCGTAGTGGTCGATGTCATCAAGCATGTCTCCGTCGTCTTCCATGCCATAGTCATCGTCATCGTCATCGTCGTAGTATGCTTGTGGAGGAGTCCCCATTCGACTGCTGTACATTGTGGGGTCGGCCGCTCCGTACCCTAAAACATTGGTATCGCCAATAGTGCCATCGTCGAACTCCATCTCGTCGTATGTTGGTTTGGGGTAGCTGCGTAGCTGCATGTCCTTCTTTCGAGACGGAGAGCCTACCCGCCGGTCATTGGGCAAGGCGGGAGGTGGCATCGATGGCTGGATTTGAGTCTGCGCGATCCGACTGGAGCTCGGGATCGATGGCCCTTGTTCTTGAACATTATGCCCTGGTGCCTGTGTGGACTTTATTACTGCAACTCTCTGAAGTACGCTCTCAGGATTGGATCGGGCGGAGCTGAGTGCCTTCCTGACGTCGTTGTCGCAGGTTTGCAAGAGCAACAAGCACGCTTCCTCCGTTTCATCGAGGCGTACCTTGCCAGCATCGTTGGCTGTCTTCGCTGCATGAATTCCCTGGCGCGCTTTGACGGCCTGGTTAAGCGCAGTTCTAAGACGAGCTTTCTCATCAACCAGTTTCTGATATCGCGATCGCTTCTCCTGCAAGCCCTCGAGTGCAACTTTGCGAGCATCGATGCTATCGAGCTCTGCTTGCAGGTCGTCGATATCCTCGTTTCCATCATCCAGTCGATCTGTCACTTCATCGCAGACACTGTCATTTCGTGCCTCAATGAGCTGCAAGGCCCGCTTGAAAACATTGTCATCGGCGTAAAACAAACTCTTCAGCAACTCAGTCAGCTCCTTGTTAGCCGAAGAAGCTGCCTGCGTGGCTGGAGTTTGAGTCGGCGTGGGCTCTACCGAATCGAGTTCCCTTCGAGGAGCGGACTGTAGTGCCCGGCGCGGGGAGACCTGCCCAGGACCATGCAGCGGTCCTTTCGCTGGTGAACACACGGGCGATTGCTCTTTGGCGAAAGAACCCTTAAGGTCTGGATAGCGTATGGTAGATTGTTCATCGGGTATGTCTGGTACCGGTGGTGGACAGTATCCTTCATCCGCTTGAGGCTCCTGCTTCACAGTGATATGCTTGGCCTTAGAGGGCGAAGCACGAGGCGAAGACACTGCCACAGGCTTCAGCGCGGAAAAGTCCATCAAGTCGCATTCGTCCTCAGAGTCCGGCATTTCCACATCTCCGTAAGTCCCCGTTACGGGCTTCGGAGTCTCTTGCACAGCAAGAAACGGCGCCCTTGACAGTGGACGATACGCTGGTGCCTTCGCCCTTGGTGGAATGGTGGAGTATGGTGGTGGCGGCTCCAAAGGCGGCGAATCCTGCTTTACCGGACTGTCGTCGACATCATCAATCGATTGGAACTCTTGCGATGGGCGAAATGGCATGACATTCTCCGCTGGGTTCTTCATTTTCGAGACTCCACCCCGCATATCTGCTTCATACTCTGAGCTTTTCCTCTTTCTACCAGCCGTGAGAGTGGTCTGCATCTTCGACGAGGGGCTGCATATCTCGCCCATACCCTCTGTAAGATCCATAATCTCAATGTCTTCAGGTATAGCCGCGGTCGTAGACTTCTTCGTCGTTGTCGTGACTGGGGTCCGCTGAAAGGTCGGCTGCCTCGGGACTGATAGAGTCGCTCGAGTCTGCACCGGCACTGTCCTGGGCATCGTCTTCGATAGTGACGCAGCCGAGTACATGGACGCTGTGGTGGCATGAGGCTTGCTCGCCGAGCTGGGTGCCACTCGTGTTCTCGCCATGTCTACTGCAGCGTTCGCCTCGACCTGTATTCTTGTACTCTCGTCCTGTGCTATGCTCGCGAGCACTTCCTCCTCTGCCTCTATGTCGTCGTCAAAGGCCTCTGCGATCTGTGTCGGACCAGTGGTGGGAAACGAGGCCGAGACCGGCGGCGAGATGGTCGCTTCAGCCGGTATGGAGGGCTTCGCACGCAACAACCAGCCGAGATGCTCGTCCAAGTTGTTGCGCGTCATCAAGGGCGAGCATGCGCATTGCCGATGTACGGGCAGGCGCAGCGGTGAGTCCGTCGCATTGAAGTCGTGAAGGTGTGTTCCGTCGAAGTCGAAATGTTGCCTCATCTCCAAGGCGCGTTCTTCGGCGCGTCGCTCGGCGAATCCCACTAGCGTGTTCCACACCAAAACACATGACCTCAAATCAGACTCTCATTGGCAGCGACGACCACCTTCATCAACATACAATGAGTCCACGCTGACTACGACAATGGACGATGGCAGCCGCTGTGCAGCCAACATCACGAAGCCGCCATAGCGACGCCTTTTCTTCAGTATTTCCGCCCAAGCACCATACCACACCAACACCAGTGGCCACGCCAAATATCGGCACGCTTGCCTCGCCTGGAGGTGCTTTTGGCGGCTTCAGCAACAGCCCAAGCAATGCTGCAGACGACGCCGCGAAGCTCAGCCAAGCATGGAGTGCAGCAACACGATATCTCGCACTCTCCACACTTGACTCTGCGCCGCACAAAAGTCTTGAGCAGGCTCGAGGTGTCCGAGATGCATTGCACTACTTGCTCGGGTCGGCCGCCTCCCGCAAACAGCTTCACGATTGGTACCTTCACGAGATCAGTCTTCACTTTCGAGGCATTGTCCAGCAGGAACTTGCGTTCTGGGAACAGCCTATAGCGCTTCAAGGGGCCAGGCAGGTGCTTTCAAATACTGTCCAGGTCATCCAGCGAGCACAAGGCCTGTACCTCAATCCTCTTGACGACGACAGCTGGAATAGTAGCGGCGATGATGATTTGCTATCATTTGCTGCCGAGATTAAGCAAGACCTTCACGTACTTGTCTTGCACTGTTTGCCACACCAAAGGCTACAAAAGACGCTGGCCGGCTACCTCTTCCAGACTATGAAGCGGAGTCTTCAACATGGCAACGATCTCGAAAGATGTACTAAGGCTGGCCGATGCTACTGTCAGCTTGGCTTGGACCTCAGCGCTTTGCATGAGCTTCAAGGTGTTGGTCTGGGAGGCACCATCGGCCAGCGTGCGTTTGCCCACGCAGTTCACAGAATTCTGGAAGGACCAGCTGTTGAACGACCTTGTTTCCAGGTGTCCTGGACCGGCAAAGACACAGTCATACCGAGTCTGCGGCTGTGGATCACCGAACAGTTCGTGCCAGCAGTTCAGCGGGCAGTAGCTACACTCAGCGGCGACCCTTCCACGCGACTGCCTCACCAACAGTTCGTCTCAGCGGCGGTGTCGAGCTTCGGACGTCGTCGTGTGGAGGGACTCTTCAACTATGTCAGTATGTGGCCAGATAGTAGAGGCGGAGTTCTTGACATACGAGAGTACCTCATCTCTACGAGCTCCAGCGACAAGGCTCATCTTTGCTCGAGCTTCGCAGAGCAGATTCAACGGCGTCTGCTGCACGCAGGTGCTAGTACCACAGAAATCCTCAGCATCTACATCAGCGTCATCAATGTCTTCAAACTGCTAGATTCACGCGGTGTTCTGCTGGAGAAGGTGGCGGTACCGATTAGAAACTACCTCCGTGGGCGTGAAGATACGGTGACGGTCATTGCGGCAAGCTTTTTGGCCGACATCGACAAAGACGGTGAGATTCGTAGTCAGGAGCCTGACAAGGTGTGCCCTGACATCACTCTTGCAATCGCAAGTTCGGCGGTCGATGCGGAAGATGACAGACTCCTGAATTGGGACGACATGAATTGGGTTCCTGATCCCATCGATGCTGGTCCCAACTATAAAGCTTCGAAGTCGGACGATATTGTCGCATACGTCCTAGGTCTTTTCGACCCCGATGACTTCATCAAGGCGCTGGCAGGCGTCTTCGGTGACCACCTTCTGCGCACTCACGACACAGATCTGATCAAGGAGACCAGGCTGGTGGAACTCCTCAAGTCACGGCTTGACTCGGCCAAGCTGCAACAGGCTGAAGTCATGTTGAAGGACATGCGAGACTCGATTCACCTCAACAGGCGAGTACATGCACGTCGCAGCGGAAGGCAGCTGCAGAGAGCCACGAAGTTTGACATACAAGCTGCGCTTCCTGAAGATGGTATCACTATGATATCTCTATGGGAGATCTTCGAGCGCCGCATGGATAGGTCAGAATTCATGCCTGCACTCAAAGCAGTAGGGCGAGAACGCGATGGTTTATGGTTTGTCGACAGGCGAAGAGCGCCGGCGGGTGCGAAATCTCCGGTATCCGCAGGCACATACGATGTCGACTTTAACGCCAAAGTCATATCGTCATACTTCTGGCCTCCAGCATACGAACTGGAGTTCAGAGTTCCGACCCAAGTCAAAGCTCTGATGAAGAAGTACGAGGAAAGCTTCTCGAGCACCAGCGGACAGCGTACTCTGGCTTGGAAGCGTTCACTAGGCACGACTGATATCACACTTTACTTCGACGATGGCCGTGTCATTGAAGAGAAAGGCTTGGAAGAATGGAAAGCAAGCATCATCGACGCGTTCGCCATTGAGCGTCAGGACGAAGCTGATGCCCCACCAGTCCACTATGAAGAAGCCGAAGGTTTGTCTCTTGAAGAGCTCATGGACGGCTTGAATCTCGAAGAAGAGTACCTTGTCAGTGGGATCAATTTCTGGATCGGCAAGCAAGCCTTGTACGAGAAGTCAGCAGGCCGATGGGCAGTGCTGGAGCACCTGGACCAAGCTACTGCCCTCGGCCAGGAAGCTCCTGAGCCCGCGGAGGATCCTGCGGTGAACTTAGAGCTCGCTGCACTGAGAGAGAATGCTGTCACGTATCAGAACTTCATCGAGGGTATGCTGCGGAACCAAGGGGCGAAGCAAGTTGAAGGCATGGCCGGGATTACATTCATGCTGGGCATGGTAATGCCAAATTTTTCATATGGTGACGATGAGGTCAGATGGTTGCTGGAAGAGATGGAGACGCGAGGTGCGGTGAAGAGGAATGGAGAGATGTGGACTGTGGCGTGAAGTTGAGTCCCGTGGCTTTGAATGCTTGAACATCATTCCAGGGAACGTCGCTACCTCTAGCTCACTGACTCACGACGTGGCATGGCTAGTCGTTGATGGACACGGGCAGACAGTCATGTTATAGCTCCGACACGCGTACCGCAGCTCACAGGTTCTGTTGCTCTACAATGTGCAAGGATCTGGTCTGAACGCCGACGCTTTACCGGATGTGGAGCTGACGCGAGAATCCTTGGAGGCTGAAGTCCGAGCACCTCCTGTTTCTTGCACTTCGCACGCACTTGACCGTTTCAACATGACCGACCATCGCGCTACCTTGGCATTGGAAGAAGACCAGACCTCTGTCGCGGTGTCTGCCTCTGATACGGGCGTTGTGTGAGCGCTGCCTGCCCTCGCAGAACCGAGGCAACGTCGTGTCAGCCAGACGACAGCTGCCATAATCGCGATGCAAACATCTCCGTAACGTTGTAGGGAACGATGACGGGCGAAGCGTGAGCTTCAGACCTCGACATATTCGACAGCCAGACATCGAGCCGAATTAAATGCTTGCCAGCGCAGCATTATCCGAACATCAACCTTCGTCAGCTGGGCGTTGATACTCACGTTGCTTGCCTGCGTGATACATATCCATTACCCATCGATAAGGTGTGTACCGCATCAAGATCGCGAATATACGCGACTCATGATCTCAGACAGCTTTGCGGGTCACAAGTCAGCCAGATCACCCGTCAATCCCTACAGAGGTAAGATGCAGCCATACCAGCCCCACAATTGCGTGCTCAACCACGTGTAACCGCGCAGGTCTTGCTAACGAACATGGCGCAGTACACCCGTGCAATATCAAAACCAGCGCCTGCGGCCATCATGTCTGCCCTCTTGACCAAGCTCTCCAGCTGGCTCAACACCTTCGGTAATGGCTACCGTTCTCGTTAGTCCTCCTCCCAACGAGAGCTCCGCTCGCAGAATCAGCCGCATCCTGACAGATAGCACTGTAGTCGACACCCTTCTCGACGACTATAAGACTTTCGGCACAGAGGATTTCCCTGAGGAAATCCCGCCCCTAGGAGAACCTCACGCCGAGAAACGATTCTGGTTCCAAAGATCCGACAACTACGACCCGGAAGCGATTGCTACCCAGCCCAGCGTCTACGATGATTGTCGAATCGCCAAAGATTACATGCCACGCCCGAACTGGGAGAACATCCACCGCTTCGACCCTCTCGCCCGCTGGACGTGGCGGGAAGAGTACGCCCTTGTCCGGAAAATTGACTTCAGGATCATGATTTTTGCGTGTGTGATGTTCATGGCGCTGGAACTGGATCGGGCCAATATCACGCAAGCGAATACCGATAATTTCCTGGATGATCTTGGTCTGACGACGGACGATTATAATCTGGGGAATACGGTCTTCAAGTTCAGCTTTTTGTGCGCCGAGTTGCCGTCGCAACTTGTTAGCAAGTGGATGGGGCCAGATCGATGGATCCCCATGCAGATGATTCTTTGGAGTGTTGTGGCGAGTTCGCAATTTTGGCTAAGTGGGAAGGTCAGCTTTCTGACATGCCGTGCCCTCTTGGGGGTATTGCAAGGCGGCTTCATCCCTGACATTGTCCTGTACTTGTCCTACTTCTACAAGCACCACGAGCTGTCTCTCCGCCTCAGCTTCTTCTGGACTGCAAAGTCGTTCGCCGACGTCATAGCTGGATTCTCCGCCTACGCTCTCCTCCACCTCCGAGGCGTCGCCGGACATGCAGGGTGGCGATGGATGTTCCTCATCGAAGGCCTCTTCACGCTCCTCATGGGGATCAGCGCCACAGCTCTTATGCCGCCGGGGCCTTGTCAGACTGCCAGTTGGATCCGAGGCAGCAAGGGCTGGTTTACACCACGAGAAGAGGAGATCATGGTCAATCGGGTCATTAGAGAAGATCCGAGTAAAGGCGACATGCACAACCGCGAGGCCGTCACTCCCGCACTCTTGTGGAAGAGTCTGAAAGATTTCGACCTCTGGCCATTATACCTCATCGGCCTCCTCTTCGAAGTCCCAATGACTCCCCCGGGCCAGTACCTAACTCTGACTCTACGAGGTCTTGGCTACGACACATTCTCAAGTAATCTCCTCGCCATCCCATGGACTGCTCTCTCAATCGTCGGCATGCTCGCCCTCTCACTCTCCTCCGAGATCTTCGGTAATCTCGCTTTACACGCTGCCGTTGGGCAAATGTGGGCTATCCCCTTCCTGGTCTTCCTAATATTCACCGATGTGGATCATACTAATCGCTGGCTGATTTGGGCTGCCGTGACGTTGTTGCTCTCGTGGCCGAACCCTCATCCAATCCAAGTAGGCTGGAACTCGAAGAATTCGAACTCGACGAGGTCGAGGACTGTTAGTGCGGCGTGTTATAATATGCTAGTGCAGGGAGGTGGGATCATTGCGTCGAATGTTTATCGAAAGGGTAAGTCGACTAAGATTCACGTATATACGAAGATGCCATGTTGTGCCTTGGTGGTTAATACTAATAGCAACCGGCAGATGATGCACCAAACTTCACTCGCGGAAATGAACAACTTCTGTTACTTGCTGTCGTGAATCTCGGGATCTATGCGTGCACGAAAGTGTACTATATCCAGAGGAATAAGAAGCGTGATCTGGTGTGGAAGTCTATGTCGAAGAGCGAGCAGATGGAGTACCTGGAGAATACTAAGGATGAAGGGAACAAGAGGCTTGACTTCAGATTCGCACACTGAGCAGAATCAACTTCCTCGATTAAATCCCGAAGGTTTGCTATCGCACGCCAGTGCTGGTCGTCATTCAGGGACCTAGGACTGTCGACATCCGCGGCTGCGCTTCTGGAGAGGCCCAAGACAGCCTCATAGACATGACGTTGCCTCCTGTGGACTCGATATGACACAGCGGCAGCGGCAGCATCGCATCAATCAGCTTACCACAGAAAAGTTTTCTCATCAAGATCGACAAGCTGCGTTCGGGCTCGCAGTACCCACCACAATCGTCGGCGCCCCTTGAAGAGCCTCCGCTTGCATCGTGAGCTTCAAAAGGCGCGAACCGCGCCGCGTTAGGTATTGCTTGCAATCAGAAGTATTGATGCTCGATGGCCGACGCCGCGACGCCGCATCAACGACCGGATATGCAGCGCAGCGCACATGACACCCTATCTGATGTTGTGAGATCGCATCGACAGGAGACGAGGCGTAGCACAATGGTCATCGAGATAAAGGAACCCGGGTAAAACTTTCGCAAAGTACAATCTCAGCTGCACCGCGGTGGCGCTCCTGAAGCGAACGACAACGCTACAGTAGAGCACCGCGTCAAAGACAGCGAGGCGCAGCGTAGAGATCATCGACCTGACTCGAGTCTGTGGTAGTGGCCGCTTGCTTGACTTGTTGGACATCGTCAACAATACCAATAGCCTTTGCAAGGAGTAGCTATCGTGCTTGGAAACACGACAAGCAGAAACATCATCTCGGACTGACTTCTACGAGCTCTGAGACACACAGCAGATGGCAATCAGATCGACTGGCGCCGCGTATTTGCTCGTCCTCTAACCAACGCCAAGTCTTTGAATAGAATGAGCCGTCGGTAGTCTAGTGGTCCCTTCGGACTCGCCGATGCTATCTGTTTCCCAGCTTTCGGGGGTCGCGATGATCGACAGGACCTCAGCTAGCTCAACCGCTGTGTTGACGAATCGATGGGCAGAAAGATTAGAGATCTCGGAGCGAGCGACAGCCTCGTGGTCGGGGGAAGGGAAATGTTGTGGCTGGGAAAGTCACAGGCCCTGAGTTCGGTAATCGTGCTCAGTAAGTCGCAAAGTCATCAACGGCATCGCAGTGATCCTCGACGTTGTTGTCAGTTTTGGCGTGGTGGGGGCGATGAGCAGGATACGGGAAGTAACAGTACCGTACGTCGTGCACAGAAAAGCGGCGGTATGCCACTCGTTGTTCCTGTGTTGTCGTTGTAATGGCGGTGCCTTCGTGTTGGTACGAATCAGATCTTCAGCGCTAGCAGGCCCCTCTACGCCTTTGGAAACAAGATTATCGGACAAATCTGTAGTGATCATCAACAAGTCTTGACAACTTCAGGTACTTCCCAGTAGGTAGCTCTAGATACCGCCACATACAAAGGTTCACGTCGTCAACATCGTGGCATCTGATATCCACGATATGCAACAACAAGCGGTCTGCATCAAGTCAGTGTTATCGGCACTTGCCAGATGTATACATGCAGCGAAGCGAGTCATTCGTATCACAAAATGTTTGTTGGTAGTATCAGAGTATGCAGCCTCCGCTTGTACGCGACAGCGCATGTCGAAACCTCAATGGGCTCGTCCATGACCTATGACCCCCCAAGCATGGAGACGGATAGCATCGCCAGATACGCACCAGCTTCAATCAGCGACTGTCCCGGGACCATAGTTCCCTGAGCGCGCACAAGCGTACGAGTATACGTGTGCAAAAAAGGGGTTCGGAACATGTGCCTTGGCCGCCAAGCCAAGGCACTTCGATATAGTCAATGCGAAGATGCGGTCCGTTGGTTTCTTCTTGGTGGATGAACTTGCTCCATGTGGCTGGCGCCAAGAAGCAGCTATTGTGTCGTCTGGCTGGGGGTCCTGAGCGATTAGAAGATTAATATGATGGTAGCATAAACATTAAGATCCCACAGAAGAAAATAAACCAACGCGCGCGAACCGCGCACCGGCCTGCGGAGACCGGAGCACCTCACAGCCGCATGGAAAGCGTCGTCGAGAGTGTTGGCCTGGCGTGTGCAAGGTACAAACCACATTGAGGGCCAGAGGCCGGGCGGGTCTGGATTTCGATGTCACTGCAGACCACGCGAACGTGCGAGGTTCAAGAGACACGACTGCAAGCAGGTCTTGGCCCAACAAGACGACCAAGAGCCCGCAAGGGATGATGCCAAGTACAATGTCCTGCCTTTTAATTTCCCAAGGCATTGGCTGTTTGGCGCAGTCGGGGTGAGGTGCGATTACGATTGCCATGGCGCGAGATAATAATGGTGATTTGTTTCGGGCGCGGCGTTTGTGAAGCACAACTTGGATCTGATTGTTTGATATGGCTGCCAAGGTTACTCCAAGGATGCCAACTCGTGGCCGCGCCTTTGGAGGACTTTACGTGCCGAATTTCCATGGAATGCTCCGTCTTCTGCAAGCATCGGAAAGTCACAGTGACATGAGCGAGCACTCGCTGGAGATGTATTCTACACTCGAAAATATGAATGAAGGCTGTTCTGGGGCGGAGTCAGGACGATACATCGTCTCCGCTCAGCGCGGAAGAGCGAGTTGACGATGCTGAGCACAACGAGACCAGAGGTACATGACGTGACAGGGCTTGCAACTCCTGGATGATCGTGTACGAGCTCAGTCGGTAGGCATTCTGTGTACCGTACCGATCCGATTCCAGACAAAAGACCAGCATCCGACGTTCAGAGTTCAACATCCTCGCCACGAGATGCTGCTGCTATTCGAGAGACCAACACCACACGCCAGGGGTCGAACCACCAACAAGCAATTCAAGCCGACTTCGATCCCGGATCGTCGATCAAGATAGTCCAGGCCTCACCGTATTGTGTACACCGACACGACAGACCAGTGTCACGGTGCAGTCCTGTTGTCAAGGATTGGAGTCGCCGGACTCAAAGCTTTCGCTGGACGGCAAAAGGCGCAGTGCAGGAGAATGCGCTTTGCTCAGTCGCGCGACGGACGATGAACCTTTGTGGACATTCTGGAAGAAGTCTCTCGTAGTATTGCGGTTGCCAAGCACGGCGGCAGATGTCAGCGAAACAGCGTTTCTCAAAGCCGTTCCGCTACCGTTATCCGCCTTATCAATTGGGTGCTCAGCCGAGTCCAGGCCATTATATTGTTGGAAAGGTTTTTGAGCTACTTCTTGGCACACCATTCAAGGGCGGCCTTGTGCGAGGATGTGAAATCAAGGTTTCTGCAGCCCTGGTGGAGCAAAGCCCTCGGTAAGGGTTCCCAGACTGAATGGCAGGATGTCGACAAGGCCCTGAAGGGTTTGACATCACAGACATCAAACGGCGCAGATCCAAAACTATTTTCATGGCATGGCCCGAGCGACGTGCTTTTGTTGATCCAATGACGCTCCGTCGCCGGAATAGCGATGCTTTGCGCCGAAGGCTGTGATGAGCTGAAGCTCATTTTACCGTCACTTCTGGGATAGCTGCAAATACGAGATTGACATTCCGGAAGGACTGCTCTCCTCAAGCATGATGATCCCTTTGCATTTGCGTCGCAGATATTTGGTGCTTACGTCCGTAAAGCTGTGCCGTGGCGAGGCATATCTAGTATTTGACGATCGGGTCGGCCCCGGCCGTACGATGTTGGCGGCGGAGGGAGTCCTGAGACATTGTCAACATGGATGCGTTGAATTCATCACAGCAGGCACGGTCGCTGTTGTACGTGCGCGGCACGGTCACTTCAGGACATCGTCATGGTTCAGGCGGAGTAATCGTGTCCGGTCGGTAAGGATGAGAAGTTGGCAGGCCTGGATATAGCTGTGGAACAGCGTAATACCCGGTTCCGAAGCCTGGTAAAACGTGAGCGATCGGTCTTTTCGCACGTGGCTCGCATGTCTCAGTTGCGTGCTTGAGGTCGTAAAATTGAAACGTGATCAGACCTCTACCGCCCACTTTGTTCTGGATAGACGTTATGAGCTGTGGTCCTGACGTGGATGGCAATGTTACAAGCTGTGCAAGAGCTTCTTCATGGCTTGATACACCTTCTTGACAGCCTTCTAGACGCTCCATGATGGACGTGCGTAGTCTCATAATAGTAACACTTCTCGCATTCTTCACGCTGGAAGCTGGGAACTAGGTTGACGGCAAGAGAGGTGTCCATGAAATGTAGACTTTCCGTGTCAAACGTGGTCGGATCAATTTGATCCATACCAGCCGAGCGCAGGGTCGCTGACACATCTCGACGGACACCATAAAAAGTCCCTGCGTGCTTCTCGAGCAGGCAGCCTTCGGGGCACGGGGGCCAACGGGGTTGATACACCTCATGTCACTTGGAAATGGCCTGTTGATAAGAACCGGTCGATTGGACAGGTTTCAGAAATAGGAACATGCCGTGGGCTCACTCTTGTTCCTGCCGCCAATGTGGCCAAGTCCGCCATGTTCGCATCTTTATTGACGGTATACACGTCCAGCAATAAACACAACCGTGTCCCGATGCGACAAACACCGTGTTGGTGACGTCGAATGGTTGAGAGTCAGAACAGTAAAACAACGTTCGGCCATCCCACGGGGAACTTCGGGTAAGGATAGTGACTCATCTGGTTGGACAGCGGTATGCGACGTATCCCGTTGTTTGATAGTATCCTAGAACCAACGTCCGCCAGCATCAAGAGGCTCTGCGGAGTTCCCCGAGTGGGGGCAGACGGGTGTAACTCGAGCACTGGGCAAGGGCAAGCAGCGTGTCCAGGTGAAGCATGTCTTCAAAGGCCAAGCGTTCCATTCCCTTCCTGAGGGGAATAATGTCAAGTCTGCCAGACGTTGTGTAGAGTATGCTCCGAATGCGTGTCACTATCTGCGCCTTGTGCTCCCGACCGCGTGAGAGACAATCTCTTCACCGAGCACTTCTTACGAGACGTTGAGAAGTGCTACCCTAGCCCGCATGCTACGATGAATCTGCGAATTGTTGAAAAGGTGGCAGCGTAGCTGCAGCTCCCCAATACTAGCGTCATGATCATTCAACGGATGGCAGTGCCATTTTCGTCGAGGTCCAAAGATGAGTCGTGAACGTCGCAAGTGACGCTCAACACATCCACGCCATGACATAGCAGAAAGCTTCCAGTCTAGTTGGCGGTGCTGATAATCTTCTTGCCGTGGCCTCAGTATGAGAGTGTATCTGCTCGGGTTAGTGCCACGCAAAGCCGTCACGACTGTCCCTACAACCTGTTTAGGTAAGTGCTGCGCATTCGGTAAGGGGTGATGGTCAGTGCCACATTCCGAATGTGAGAGCGACGCAGAGTTGAAGTTCCCAGCCTTTGCGACAAGAGTCAAGACCCTGATGCACGCAATGCCGGCTATCGAACGCAGATTTCGGTGCGAGGTCGAGTAAAGTCATTCGAGTTGTCGTCTTTTGACATGTTAGCGCACAGATGGGGCATGGTGGTACCGCGCCGCGTGCGAGATAGATGGGAGCTATAGCATTGCCTGTTATAGGAGCTCGCAATATGGTCGCCTTGGCTTTCGTTGCCTTGGCCTTTATCGTTACGAAGCGTACGAATATCTCGTTCGTGTGGGTGATCAACAAGGCGACCCACCTGCTAGGATTCACTGTCACCACTGGTCGGCGATCCTGCTCCAACACGATGTGGTCGATCTCGCACCTGGCGTGGTCAATTTGGTACCTCGGTCTATAGATAGCCAGCGACTAGACGCAGTCGATGCCCTAATCCGGCTGCTGTGAACATCTCCAGCACTGGTGCATGACCGGAGAGTGTTGACATGAGCAGTCGACGAGGCTGGAAGCGCACGGTGAGCAAGCCTTGTTGTGAAGACATCTCGTCGCTTCTACGACGAAGATGCTATCATGCATGGCCGCATTGTAGCTCAAGCGAAGGCCCTTTCGGTCAGACCGCCACAGAAATGTCAAGCGGTGACAACGCACGGTCATGCAGTCAACCGTGCCGTAGTGCATGTTTGAGCCTGCCTTGTTTAACAGCTGTCGGTGCAAGCTTCTAGAACGAAATGACATGGCTCGTGTTGGGATGCAGTGGCCGGCATGAAGGCTGTATTCTTTTGCGCTCAGACAAAATTGTAATATACTTGATGTGATGCAGAATGCGGAACTACGCATGCCTGGCTCAGATTCATTACTCACCATAACGACTGCTGACTATCCTCGAAGCTTGCAACAAGCTGCTGCATGAGTATGCCTGGAGCGTGCCGGTTTTCGGCAGATCGGTTCGACGACCGGTAAGCACCTATGCGTCAAGTGCCTCTCTTCAGTCTGGTCGTCGTGCTTGGTTCTCGTCAATAGAGCCTGCGTTACAACGCTCAATCGTGACTGATTCGTTGTAGAGGTACTTCAATCTCGCCGGCGTTGTTCTGTGGCCTTCATTATCATCTACCGGAGTGGTGTGAGACAACGAACGCGATGGAAGCTCCGGACATCGAACTCATCAGAAGGCAGCAAGGTAACAGGAACAAATCGTACTTCCGGGACCGATCGCGCGCGGGCGCGCGCTCCAAATTTTCTCATGGGATGCTAAGGCTCCGATGCAGTGGCCGTAGTGACCAAGTCGCAAAGTAATCGTCGAAACGGCCTCATCACGAACCCGAGTTCCAGTGACGAGTGACCAGGGACGGCATTTCGGACGTATCTGTAAAGGCCCAGAAGGCAGGACCCTCGTTCGCGGCAGCGAGTCGATGTCCAAGTTTCAGTGTCGGTACTTGGCCTTGAGACCACGCGATGTTTGTGCCGAAGACCGGTAAGCAGTCGGCCATCATGTAATCAAGACAAAGCACGTCTCACGCTGCGGACGTGTGGTATTGTTTTGATGCTCCGACGCAGGGCTGGACGATCTGGCCAGCGACCACTCGCCAAAGAGGGTCTTGGACCAAGAAGCCGACACAGTCGTGATGTCACAGTAGGGAGATGAGTGCAGGGAGTTGCGGTGTGAACGATGACGATTTTAGCATACTCGCAATTGTCTGAGCTTGGAAAGTTCCGTGACAGGTGCCAGCAGAGTGGCACGTTCACGTTACGTGCGAGTGTGCGCGCACGGGTGCCCCACGCAAGATGTTGACGCCGAGTATGCTTCGCATGCGCAGCGACGATGAGCGAGCGGAGGCTGCATGTTAGCGAGAGCAGTAGGAAGTACCACTGTACAGTGTAGTGTGTGCAGCAATAATGATAAGCATAATAATAATAATAATAGTGATAATAATAATAATGATGATGATGATAATACACAGCCAAACCACGCCTCACTCACGCAAGCAACCGTCAGCAGTAGTTGTAACAGTTCGTGCGCGCACACGGCGCCCAGGCTCAGACACGAACTGCCGACCGCCTGCGCGCATAGGACAAATGCCCCAAGCAGAACATGGGCATGAAACATGGGCATGAGCATGTCGTCCTTATTGAGCAGGAATCCGGATTGTGCGAGATCAGGTTTACAGCAGAGGTTGCGAGCAAATAATGAAAGGGGATCGCAGATTCGCAGATTCGCAGTGGCATCGAATTCGGCTTGGCATGTCTAGCGAACCGCCGACCGGCCCACCAGGCTCCAGGCTCCAGGCTCTAGGCTTCAGGCTCCAGCAGCAGGACCACCATCAAGAGTGCAAGACCACAGTAATGTCGTCAATAATGTTACCCGATACGATGACGCATTGATGCTATAACAGTTATATCATCTCATTCTCGACAGCATACATGTAATTAATTAATCATCATCAGTGGACGGCCGGATATACCGCAGATGCGTTCCGACGTTTCGTCCGCACGCACGCACAAAGCCGACGGATGGCGGATGTTGCGAGAGCACACCAATGCACCATGGAGGTGATCGTTCGGTAAGACCTGCACCCATGCTCGCCATGTTGCCTTGGTCAGCGCCGCCGCCGCAGCACGATGCCTCCCGCCGGCCAAGAGGCCGACCCGAGCCACCGAGGGATAGGCTTCCTTGGTACATGGCCACGGGGCTGCACGCCTGTCGTGACACTTGTGACGAGCGTAGGGTTTTGCTTGCATCCACTAGTCACCCGTTTTGCAGTATGCCTGCCGCCGCGCTATAGCCCAAGAGCCGCGACCGGATTGCTTGATTATCCCTGCCAACACTTGCCACTTATGTCGTCGACGGCTCGATCGCAGATGGCTTTCCGTTTGGCTGTGAGCGTGTCGTGTGCACAATTGCTGGGCTCTGCTGCTAGGATGGCCCCGTCAGCTTGTACCAACTAGGGACAGGCTGTCTGACTCCGCGGCCTGATTGCGCTGTCCATGCGGTCCATTGACCAAGCTTCAAGCTGTCTATATCATATTTCGTTCCTCCTGCGGCACCCACAGCTCTGTGTCCAATCCGTATACTCGCTCCCGGCGTCCGACCTCTGGTAATCAGCTATCCACCGTCTGAATAAGCATTGTTGTCTGCACTTGATCCACCTCGACCTACAAAACAAGACAGTGGCCCCAATGTCGCATCACAGAGGGCAGCTTCAGTGCCTGAACAACACTGCTGGCTCATACCACTCGCATACCATGACACCGCAGTCGAGCCACTCACCTGTGAACAAGATGACGCAACCTCAAAGGACTTCCTCTCAGGATTCGACAGCCGATGGCATCAGGAAACGCGTCTGCAAGGCATGTGATCGATGTCGTCTGAAGAAGAGCAAGTGCGATGGCTCAAGCCCGTGCTCTCGATGCAAAGCAGACAACGCCATCTGTGTCTTTGGGTAAGCTCATTACGTCGTTCCTGGTAGCATGAAACTGATAGCTCCCAGCGAACGCAAGAAGTCCCACGACAAGGTCTACCCCAAAGGCTATGTCGAGATGCTTGAGCAGCAGCAAGCGCAGTTGGTCAACGGTCTCCAAGAAATGTACAAACGACTCCGAACTGCAGAGGTGTGGGAAGGCGAAGCCTTGAGCGAAGCCAACGGCGCTCCTCTTACCCACGACATCCTCGCAGCACTTGGCCTTCTCGAGCACAAGCACGACGGTAGTGGCGAGCTCGAGACTTTTGAAGACGACTGTGAAAGCCTTCAGAGCCGTCTGATCGCACAAGGGGCTGGTCTCACACAACGAAGAGGATCCTTCAGCTCCGAGTCGGAGCACAGCCAGCATGGCCACGCTCGATCAATCTCTCGCAGCACGCCCTCGATCTCGAAGCCACGGACATTCAAGCAAGAAAGCCTGTACCACAGTGCACCACCGTCTCCACCTCAAGACACCCCCGCTCCAGTTCCTGCTCCAAGGCAACAAAGGCAGTCATTCACCGCGGCTCAACCGTCTCCTCTTCAACAAAACTCTCCACTCTCGAGTACTCCACATTTCTATCATGACGACTGGTATACCGCAGCAGGTCGACCAGAGATGATGATGCGATCTGACTTTGCCATGCAAACGCCAGACCTGGAACACAACATGGGGAACATGCAAGATATGACTGGTGGCTTCGCGAGCTGGGACACAACGCCGGACTCATTCGACATGAATATGGCAACACTTACCGCACCTGGATACCCTGGAGGTCTCCCAAGTGCATGGTCGACTGTACCAAAGTCGTACGCCATGGACATCGACCCAATGGACGCGGAATTCGCTCAGTTCATCCAAGTGGTGACTTGAAGACATCCAATCAAGTCCTTGAGGATCACTGGAGTTTGAATTTCGATGGATAGCTACCCCTCAGTCCTTCTGAGCTTTGTTCATGATACCCCGACGTGCCATCGAGTCCGGAAAGGTGGCTGGTCCAGATTAGCCTCGTACCGGAGAAGAGCTGTGACAGAGCTGCTTGTAATGGATGTGAATATTGATGTGAATATTGAGTTCCCTTTTGCTGCGCTTAGCGATGGAGTTGGATGCCAGCTCCCAGGAGTTAAAAATAGATGGATTGGTCCTGTTTGGACCTTGCCGGCCGGCAGAAATGGATCCGCGGCCTTTTGTTTGGCAAAACACTCGCTGATGCGCGAGGAAGGGGTGGCGTGTTACCATCTCCTAGTATATCTTACCTGTATGTATCGAGATGCAGTATCGTTTCTTGTCCAACTCCCAGTGTCTCTGTCCTTCCGGAGGGAGGTGGAGAGGGAGCTGAGCATCGACGAAGGCAGAAACACTTGTGCCTTGCAATCGCAACACACTGAAGCTTCCTGTCAGCGTAGACCGAAGAATTTTCACATTAGCGACGCATCCAGGGCATCATGGAGCACGTCGCTGGGGGAGTTCTATTTCAGGTACAGGAGACCCAAGATCACGATCGAGGAGTCATGATTAGCAGATCACGGTTCGTGCTACAGGAGCCTCGATCTCTGCACGAGCAGTGAGTTGACATGGCACTGGGAAGTGTCGTTGTCGTTGAAAGATGCGTCGTTTGACTTGCCAATAGCGCGACCCGAGGACCAGTGTTGATGGTATTGGTGCCAAGACTTTTGCTTTTGCTCCCATGGCAGTGGGCCCATTCACTGTTACTCCTCATTTCCAAGTGCAAAGAGAAGCCACCTAAATAATCTCTCCTCTGATCGCTCATACTGAAACATATTTGCTGTGTATTCAAAGGAATGTGGAAGACACTCGACATGCGAAATCACGACATGCGGTGTCATTAGGCTAAATGTCGCCGCTCGTGGAGCAACAAAACACTGGCTCCACAATGACCAGGTCATAGGTAACGTCCAAAGACCACGTCTGCGTACGTTCTGTGCTCCTTTGAAAGCGAACGTCCAAGTGAAGATCAGTACAGTAAGGAAGAGACATCTGGTTCTTACTTTGCAACCACTACTGCACAGGCTGCCAACCATGGCTGACACAAAGTTCTCTGACGCATTCACTTTCTTGTCGCAAGGCGGCATCATACAAGAGTTCAGAGTCGGCGGTCGAAACATCGTGCTAGGCTTTCCAGAAGCTCAGGGCTACAAGGGCAAGACGCCCTATTTCGGCGAAAACATCGGTCGATATGCGAACAGAATCTCAGGAGCGAAGATAAACAGCTTGAATGGCAAAAGCTACGAGCTGACAGCAAACAACGGGCCGAATACGCTACATGGAGGCGCTCAGGGATGGGGTAAGAAGGATTTTGAAGGTCCAACGCCTGTCAACCGCAATGGAAGAGAAGCTGTGGCTTTCAAATACCTGAGTAAAGACGGCGAGGAAGGGTTTCCAGGCACTGTGGAGCTTCGCTTATGGTACATTGCATACGTTGACAAGAGCGAGGGCAAGGAGAGGACGACATTGGAGATCGAGTATGAAGCCGAGCTGGTGGGCGACGGCGTCGAGGAGACAGCAGTCAGCTTGACGAATCATAGGTGCAGCAAGACTCATACACGTAGCATGTCTCGCACTGACTGTATCCAGCTACTTCAATATCACAGATGGACCCACGATCGGAGGGACTCGAGTGAAGTTGCCCTCCAACTTGCATCAAGTGACCGATGAGCACAGCATCCCTACTGGCGAGATCGCGCCATTCCCTGGCATTCCTGCAAACGACGAGTTCGTGTTGGGTGCGCAAGAACCGGACCCAGACCATTGCTTCGTCGTCAACACCGATCCTGCTTGCATACCACTTGACACACGGAAGGAGCCACTGAACAAGCTGATTGAGCTATACCATCCAAACACCAAGATCCACTTCGAGGCGCTCAGCACCGAGCCTGCATTCCAGTTCTATACCGGCCGCTTCATCGACGTGCCAGCGCACGATGGAGCACCAGCTCGAGGAAAGCGCAGTGGCCTCTGCATTGAAGCGTCGCGGTACGTGAATGCCATCAACAACGACCAATGGAGACAGCAAGTGGTGCTGAAGAAGGGCCAGACGTACGGCAGCCGGACCATCTACAGAGCTTGGGTCGAGTAACCTCACTTGCGGTATACACTGAAGGCAGCCCTTTAGAACCTCCGATGACATGGTCGTGGACACATCATCAAAGCTGCCCTCCACTGACAGCATACCAACCATCATCTCCACGTCCCCGCTGACAACTCTCAAGCCACAATGAGTCAGCGCATCCTGACATGTGGCTTGCATTAGCCCCCGCCAGCTCTCCAACAGCCTCCACGCATTCGCTACCACTTCCGGTCGTCTCAGGCCGATCTGACGGGTGACAGGCTTAGGTCGTCAACTCCTTCGAGAATGCGAAACTGAGCCCATAGCCATACTTTCTTCAAATTATGTCCCACTTGATGTCGCACATCGCTTGGAAGCTTCAAATTATGTCCCACTTAATGTCGCACATCGCTTGGAAGCTGAAAGCATCGCCAAGGATTCGAGGAACAGTACCAAGTACCAAGTAACGCCAATCACAAAAGCAGGCACGCAAAGCGCCAGCAGCCCTCACAATTCCTCCTCGGCGACCGGCGTCCGCTGTCACAAATGTCGCCGATACGCGGCTAAGTCATCGTCGATCCGACATCGCAGCATGAGATTGAGCTTGTAAAGTTTTGAAGAGTTGACTTTGTCGTCTCGACTCCCATGCATCGATGCCAGAAAATGTTCTGCAAGCAGCCTGCAAGCAGCAAGAGTCACAGAGTTGCGAATGTGGGCCACGCTTTCGCATTGTCATGCATATCCACACATAAGAAGTCTCTTGCCAGCCACGTGCGAGGCTGCGATTGCATATGTTTGAGTTCGCCTCGGCGGCCCTGTGGAGCTGTGTTGACGAAGTCTTGCATTTGATGAGCGCCGCGGAAGCGTTTCGGGTACCTTTCTGGCGGGCTTCGAGGACATTGTGACATGCGCTCGCACAGTCTGGGAGATGATTCGGATCTTTGTGCAAGCGGTCTGCAGTCGTGGTCCACAAGGTGAAGCAAGACCTTGATCATCTGCGCGGGCAGATTCTCCGTGTTGGGAGAGTGATGTGCCTTGGAATTGATGCCGGAACTTTGCACCGCTTGCCTTTCGACAAGATTCTTCGAGGTCTCGTTAATACGCGGTGAGGCGATGTTCTAACTTCGCCGATGAGTGACTGAGATTGCTTACTGTGCGCCTTGCGCGACTAGTACCCAGAGTTCAAGCTCGCCCTCTTCTACAGCTCGGCACCGATCGAGATTAGACTCGAAGTTGTTCTAATACACGCATAACCCAGGCGGCTTGGTCTCCATACACTAATCTATAAGCTCGAGCTAGTCCGTCTAGCGCGCAGAATATTCTGTGCATAAGCGTCAAGCAGCGAGCCTGGCTGACTGCTATCAGATCAATCCCGCGACAGGTCATTGTGATGCCTCGAAGCAGGAAGTCCGAGGAGGTGCCATCGTCTTCAACAATCCACGACAAGGGCATGCTTTGCACTCCTGGACAACAGCTACAGGCATGTCAATGAGGATCCAGCCAATAGTGCAGAGTCACCATGCATGACGTATTGTGATAGCACATTCCGCGGCCCCAGTCTCGATATCAATCAGACTGTTGGCTTCTCACCGCGCGCGGCTGCAGGACATGGCTTCAATGCTAGCAGAGCCGCCACACCGTGCCGCACTGCGTGTGCTGTGCATTAGCAGAACGTGCCTCGATTGATAGGCAACTTTGCGGCAATGAATTTCGCGCCGCATCTCTCGATGCAGCTACTGTTGTGATGCTGCTGAGACGAACAAAGTTGCATCACCATCGCAGCAGCATTCTCTGTACTCGGGATGGCATCCGGGGCGTAATGTCGCAGTCGGCGCCGGGTGATCATTTTTCTCATGCAGTAAGTACTTTCCGGCCCAGCAACATGCAGGACAGGACATACCGTAGGGATCAACCGAGGAACGGTGATCCGAGGGCCGTGGGAGCGTCATTCTGTACAAGCTTTTGCCGCTGCAGGAGTTTGCACTGCAGATGATCCGCATCACACGCGCCGGCAAGTGTTACGGTTGGAGATGGATGCGGTGCCGTGTGCACCAAGTGCCGCTTGTGTGCTCACTCTTGAAGAGATCTTCTCGAGAGACAGCAACTCAAAGCGAGTTTGCCTTTTGATGACAGACACCGCTCGTGAAGCTGGAGTTGGCTTGATCAGGTCAATAGAAGTAGCTCCAGGTGTGGGTCGAGGGTAAAGAGCAGACCACCAAGCTCCTGCGTTGGTGACATTCGTCTTCACGGTAGCGACGTTGATATCGAACTCTTGGCGCCATGATATCAATCGATACGGCCCTTCCGCTAATGGCACTTTCTCCCACGACGAGCAGCACACATCTATCTTATCATCACTCCATCGTTTCTCCGCCCCCAACCCTACTTACCATCTCACCTCGACATGAAGAGGCACGGCACGTACAGATGACATCGTGAGACTCCATAACGACGATGCGGCTCGCACTCGTACGAAAGAAAGCTGGGCATCTTCCACCACTCCAACCAGGCACCACGACCGGTTTCACTCTCGCATTCGCGGAGTCTTCCATGGATTGGTCGTAGACGAGTGAAAAATGACGCTGCTGCACCGTCTTGCATTGTGGACGGACTTTGAGACAGATCCGTCCAACGACCACCGCATCGGACGTCGTTGCGAAGATTTCGTGCGAGACGTCGGCCACGGCAAGCTCAAAACCCCGAGTATGAATTTGCACAATTTTTTGCCAATAGATATCAAGAAATTGTGCATCAATTTCTCTTGTTCTTTTTTTGCCCCTCCAGTTTTGGCTCTTTTGAGCGTCAAAGATCTCAAGACCTGTGACGCGGTGTGCTGTTGTGGCTGCATGTTTGAAGTCCCGCGAGGTTTGTTGTTCTCGAAGAGCAATTGGAAGCGAGACCCTTCACGGGTGCTTGAGCAGATGTGCATAATTTGCGTTGATGATTTGGAGGTGGCGATTGCGGTGCCCGAGGTATGAGAAGCCATGCCAGAGTATTGTGCTGCATATACCGAGTGCATGCAGCGTCATCTGAGACATTGTAGCAGTCGAGTAAGAAAGAAGTAGGTCCACAGGCTTGAAGTCCAGATTCACGAACTGCGGAATAGATTCAACGAGCGGTACCTGTCAAGCGACTTGCTTTGTTGCTCGTGGCATGCAGCGGATCTGCATCTTGTGTCTTGCTAGTTGGGTCTGTGGTACATGATTGTGGGAGGACTTTCGTATTCCTATCTCTGCCAAGGAATCGATCAAGACATCTCCGTCAGTCTCAGGAATGCTTAGCAGGTCTGATACTCTGCGGATTGCGGAAAACATTATCAGGATCAACAGCCGCCTTGATCTGTTGCAATCGAGGCACATTGCCACCCCAGTACGATCTATGTAGATTGTTAGCAAAGTCCACCAATCCAGTCTTCATCTCAACTCACCTCTGCGGATCGGACAACCTCTCATCCACATATCCAGGATAAGCCGAGTCATCAGCTCCCGTCTTCTCTTGAATCACCTTATTCAACCCATCCAAGAAATCCTTCGACTTCTCACCAACGTCGTCCAACAAACTAACAACGTAGCTCTGCAGAAAGTACAGTGCATCACGATTCCAATATGCAGAAGATTTCTGCGGCACATCTGAAATTTTGCCACCTTCGAGGTCCCAGATGACGAACCAGATTGGCGTGCCTTTGTCTGTCTTCTCAATGTACTCGAACATGGTGTCGACGGCGTCGTCGGAGAGGAGAGTCTCAGGGGTGGTTTTAAGACTTTTCGCGTAGAAGTGGGCGGGAACTCCGCCGAAGAGGTCGAGGGCAAGGGCGCCGATTTCGTTGAAGGTTTTGGTGACAACGTTGCTGTGGACGTTGAAGCTGGAGTGGGAATTGGGCAGGATGGTCTGTTGTTCATAAATGTGTTAGCTGTGTGCATAGACACGAGACGGTAGCTCAATAGCGTGCGCGTATTTCAGCTCATGCTGTTTGACCTTCAACCTCTTGCTCACCTCGACGTTGAACTGATTGAACTCAGATCGAGGGCCAAAGTAAGTCCCTCCAAAGATCAACAATCCCTCCGTAAGGGTCAGCGTACATCCAAACTTCCTCGTCAAGTCCGGCTGCGCAATAAACTTCTGCCATTGCTTGAACGTATCAGCCAAATCCGTTGCTTTGCCCGCAGTAATATTATACGCAAACTGTGTGACCTCCCTGGGCGCTGGCGCCGTCTGCATCCTAAAGCTAGTAACAATCCCGAAATTGAAGCCAGCGCCCCGAATAGCAAAGTAAAGATCCGAGTTCGTACTCTCTGTCGCGGTGACTTGGGTGCCATTGCCCAAAACACAATCGACGGAGATGACCTGATCGGCACCAAGACCAAGCTGTCGGCCGAGCACTCCAATACCGCCGATGGTCATGTGGCCGCCAGAACCGATGTCTCTGCTTGGTCCGTAGGCCATGACTCTATCGAGTGGCTTCAGCTTGTCAGTGAGATCGCCAAGGCGGTTGCCAGGGCCGAATGTAATGCTTTGATCGTCCTTGTTGTAGTTGAAGTCTTTGAAGTGCTTCATGTCGACAGATAGTGCGCCATTCTCACCTCCCAGTCCTGAAGTATCGTTAGATCCTGCGGTCAGCTGCTATTGCGGTGGTACCTACCATAATTGCAGTAGCTATGTCCACCACTACGCGGCTGTACTGCGATGCCTGCATCATGGGCACAGATCACGACATTTGACACCTCGTCTTGAGTCTTCGGGTACACGACCGCTGCGGGTATGATGGGATGATCGAGATTGTATGGGTGCACGTCTTGCGCTTGATACAGTATGTCCTGCGGGAATGCGAACTGTTTGCCGTGATTACCAAGGGCATGTCGGATGCATTGTTGGAATGGCGAGTTTGCCTGGGAATGGGCGATCCCCGTAATCGTATTGCTGAATGCGTGAACAAGCGACGACATCGTGAACGTAGGCCAACGTACTCGAAGATTCCCTTGACGGGAAGTATGCTGCCAGTGTCCGTATATATTCGCAGTCGTTGAAGGCGTACGTCACTCCAATTTCATCTGTTTGACGAATCGTTTCGCCTAATGTGATTGCACAGCCACCGCTCAATCGACTCATGTTAAGGGAATCTGGGATGTACGAGCGTTCTGCATGGTCCAGGGCATGTTCTAGTCCGAAAATGATCAGTCTGGGAGAACCTCAGAAATAGCTGCGTACTCACTCCGAGGACGTTCTCCTTCTATGTCTGTTCAGCGACCATTTCCAAGTAGTGAGCGTCCGTGAGCTTGTTCACAGAGTGTCACGAATCAAGTCAAAGATCATCTCCTTTGCCTGTCAAAGCGGTGATAGACGCCACAACCTTAGCGCAAATTGCGCAAGTTTCGCCGCATAGAGTTCGGACCTGATACAGATGTCGGGATCGAGGATGTGCCAAGTCTACGCTGAGCTTGTGTCACGCTGAGTGCAGTCGCCGATCGTCATCAAGACTCAAAGACAACATCGTGGCGTTCTGCTCTGCGTGATTCACAATTGCAATCACATCTAGTCCGGCATCGTCGCAAGCGGATGATAGGACTGTCCTTCAGGCTATGATCGGAGCAGAGTCTGATGTCCACGTTCTGCTATTGTCAAGAAGAAGCTTGACCAGGGCACGCAACCAAGTCAAGTCGGGGCCGAAGTGTGAGTGAAGCTCGAAGCTTAGAGGTAGTTTACAAGTCCTGAAGAACGTGACCAAGACTTCTCATGATGGATGCCTGACGGCAAGTCAGCCTGATCGTTTACAGCGTTGACCAGGCGTTCTGTTCTTGATTCGACATGGCTTTCGAAGACCAGTATCGGACTTGTGCGCGGAGATCTTGTTGAGCCCGGCGTCTGTTGGGATGAAGCCCCAGATGCTGTCACGAAGTTCTCGAGGGAGATCAAAGAGCTGGCAAGTACAACTTCCTCGGCATGGCTCAGTCCCATCGTCCATCTTTCGGAATATTGTCATGGTAGCGCCGCTGTTCTTCGAATACTGCTTGGGTGTTGGCAGAAATAGGAAGTCGGCACAGGACAAGATCGTGGTGTAAAACTGTAGTCCACACGAATACGTTAGTCACAAAACCTGCCGGAGTAAGCACTGTGAGGAGCTTGACATGACTCGTTTGTTTCTTCTGGTACTGATTCGGAAAACTTCGATTGGACGGTGGTTTGGCATTTTTATCCCATCCACGTCGGATCGATGTTGGTCTCTTATCTCCTCATGGTCACATGTACCTCGTGCCTGATGACCGGAGTCGTGGCAGTACCTGATCTACCCGCTCAAGAAACGCATCGTCAGCTCAACAGTAGCAAATGTACCAGCACTGACAGGCATAGCTCTAAGCAATGTAGGCCCGACACCACGCCAGAAACCCAATGCTCCCTCCTGCCTCCAAGTCTGCGCGAAGCAATCACGCATCGATTTATACCGCTGCTTCTCACAAAAACTATCCGTCTGCATCTTTGACTTGATCACATCGAACGGATAAGAGGAGATCCAAAGCATCTCTCCAGCCAGACCGCCGTATGTCGCCACTTTCCAGGTAGCAATGTCCTTTCGGGCAGAGTTGTTGCGCTTGACGTCTTGATTCATGAGGTATTCAAACGTCAAGAACCAGAATCCGTAGGCTTGAGCTTCTCTTATGAGTGTCACGCTCGTGCCACGGTAGAGACCCATGGGAACGCTTGGGGATCGCGACAGCTTCTTAATGCAGTCGAGTGGTCCGCTGTAGAGGCGACCGGCTCCATGTGGCTGTGTTTGTAACCGAATGCGGACATGCTCGATCGGCGAAGAAAGTACGGTGTTCACCAGACCGGCGAATGCTCCTGCGGCATAGTATTGGCCGTACGTCAGTGGTTGCGGCTCTTTCTCCAGCTGGCTGACAGACTT
Organism: Dothistroma pini CBS 116487; assembly: GCA_002116355.1. Classification (NCBI taxonomy): domain Eukaryota; kingdom Fungi; phylum Ascomycota; class Dothideomycetes; order Mycosphaerellales; family Mycosphaerellaceae; genus Dothistroma; species Dothistroma pini. The sequence goes on from KZ108197.1 coordinate 65,186, forward strand.
GTTCAGTCTCGATGCATTCTGTGTTTCGAAGTATCGTCTGGCATAGTTGAAGCCGCCGAACTGAACAGACACACAAGCTCCGATTCCGATGAGTGGTGTTAGTGTGCCTTTGTAGAAGGCAGTGGCTCCCTCATTCTTCAGAATCTGCGATGCACAGTCCAGAGCACCCTTGTAGTGGGTTGTGGTCTGTAGCCGAACCTTGACGATGTCTGATTGTTGCTGTCAATGTCGTGTTTATGTGTGTCAATGGTGATAGACCTTACCAAATGGTTGACCTTCTCAGAGTCAGCATGCATTCCGTCCACGTCGAGGCTCCTCATCATAATCGTGGACAGTCTCGAACATGAAGCACACGCCTTTCAGAGTGGCATTGTCGGGCTCGATTGACTCGCAACACTCCATGCAGGTCGCTAGCAGCACATACCGATCAACACCTGCGCAACACCTCCTACCGCGCCCGAGAAGAGGTCTTTCACCACCGCGCTGCCGCCCTTCTCTCCTGCTTCTACGAGAGCATCCGCCATTGTGTCCTCTCTCGGGTGGCTATTGCGAACGACACTGCTCGGGATGTTGTTGTGTGAGCAACAATTGCAAAATTGCCCGCGATGCTGTTCGCTTGTACTTTCCGTTTCGAAGCACGCCTTTGTCGCGGAAGGCGCCAGCCACACTTCACAGCCACATGCCTCGATGGCTAGTTTTATCTATATATCGAAGCGACCAAATTCAAAAACTATTGTACATCACCACCGACATAGTCAGCGCCATCATCACAACCCGCTCAATCACTTCACAGTGCCAGCACGATGAACAACCAGCAGCCAGCAGGCCAGAAGGAGGACTACCTCGACAAGGGTATACGGTCACCGTTCTGTAAGCTACCGTCACATCATGACTGACACCCTCATCATAGCCGTCGATGCCATGGAGAAAAAGTTCGGCCAAACCTCTGGACATCAAGTCGACCCCGCCAAGTACAGAGCCCAGAACGAGAAGTTCACAGATAAGCTCAGAGGTTTCTTCGAGAAGAAGACTGGCAAGAAGGTGAGAATAACGACAAGAGATCTTCGACCGGTTGATGGCATCAGACTACTGGAGACTGACTGTATCGTCCAGGTGCCAGAGAAGTTCTCGAATTAGACATCGATTCACTGGAGATGGATCACGACTTTTCTTTGGGTGGCAAATGGATTTGAGTGTGATACCCTACAAGTAACGGCGAACAGCCTCAGGGTGGCTTGGAGACGGTGATCCGATCATGAAGTAGTCCTCGTATAGACTTGATTTGGTATAAATGCCTCACTTACGACGCAGAGCCACGTGAGCCCCGGAGAACCTCATGCATTCCGGCACGAAGGATCTGACAAAGCTGAATCACCTTTCCCAGGCACTGCATCGTACGACGTGACAAGTGTGCTGCCTGCAGCTCAGCGACCTTGATAAAGCTCGAATCACCACAGAACCTCCTCTTCCACCCACCCATCACCTGCCAAACATGGCCCAAGGAAAGATCTTCACAAGCTTCACGCCGGAGCGCGCAGCTACGTACGCAAAGAACCGCGGCCTCGAATATCCTGAGCAGCTCTACGACACTATCCTGGACTTCCATCAAGGCGGTCGAGATGTCGTGCTCGACATTGGCACAGGACCAGGAACTGTCGTGTTCAACTTGTTGCCGTACTTCGCGAAATGTCTGGGCTGCGACTCTGGTGACAGTATGATCCAGCAGGCCAAACAGACTGCTGAGCGGCTGCAAGTCGGTGATCGAGTTGCGTTCGCATTGTGTAGTGGTGAGGAATGTGACCAAGCTTTCCCATATGATAAAGCTGATGTGATGACGCTGGCGCATGTGGGTTTGTCAGTCGACCATCGTGCTGTTTCAATGCTAACATCAGGCTCTAGGCAGCCCACTGGCTCGACCTTGGACCCTTCTACGCTTCAGCAGCAAAGGCGCTCAAACCAGGCGGCACTCTGGCGATGTGGACGTGCAGTCACATGTGCGTCCATCCCTCCACGCCAAATTACGAGGCGATCCAAGCCATCTTTGACGATTTCGAGAATCGAATCTTGTTGCCGTACATGACACCTGGCACTCTGCTCACGAAGAACTTGTACCGACACCTCAAGCTGCCGTGGGACTTTCTTGACTCGAAAAACCTTCTTGAACAAGCTGCGTTCCAGCGTAGAGACTGGGATCTAGACGGTGTTCCGTCTTCGGAGCCACTGGCAGATGGTACTGCTGGGCCGTTTGCTGTTGTGGGAGACCCGAAGGCTTTTGGCTCTTCCATTTCGATGTTCGCCAAGGTCTTGGGCTCAACGAGCAGTGTCATCAGGTGGCGTCAGGCTCATCCTGGCAAAGCTAACACGGAAGAAGATATCCTTCAGGTCGCTGCCAGGAAGTTGCGTGAAGCGAATGGTGGGAAGGATGAAGTGTGGCTGAGTCCGAGTATGTCGTTGCTGTTGATGCGGCGAGCGTAGCTCTGAGCTGCGGATCATACGGACTTCGAGGTGATGGCAACTTATGGCCGCCCTAAAGGTGAGTGGGCGGGGTTCCTCAGAAGTAGACATCTTCATCGTGACGTTGCATTCGCTTGGTCGGTGGATAGAAGGCTTCGCGTGCTGCTCTCCACGTTGATCTCACGTCCGGACGCTCCAGGGTGAAGATGGTCTGTAGGATGACCAGGCCTAGGCCGCAAGTCAAGATGTAGTTCGTATCTTCCATGTTCTCGGTACCCTAATGTCAGGGAAACGAACAGTGCTCTTCTACTTGAAAACGAGGGCACAACGTGAGATATACCATCTCGATAGCTGCAGATCACGTACTACCATCTCAAGCTCGCGTGATTACCAAGTGCGTCTTCTTGGCATGTCATGAACATGACCTATGCCCACTCTCAGCTCGTTGTCATGGTTCTTACCAGAGCCAAAGATCCGCCGCTGACCGCCAGCATGCGAGCAAGATCAGAAAGGTCAGCTTGGAGGTTAGGCCAAAGGTCGCCATCCAAGCTAGATTGATGCAATGCCCAAATGCGACTTCCGAGAGACCACTCGGTTCATGGTGTTGATGCCATCCGAGGTGCAAGGCTCGCTTGGATGATCGGCAAGCGCTGCAGATATTGGGCCGTGGATGTGCCGGTTGAGGATGTTGGCTGTGTGAGTGTGCTCTCGATTCAATGCACTCCGGGAAGGTCCTAGATCAGGCTGCAGTATATATCTTGTCCATGGTGTGAAGTGCTCGTGGAAATGCCTGTGTGGTAGGGGCATGAAGTCCGACTCGGGACAGCAGCAGGCGTCGCCTTTCTTTGTAGGTTGCGGCGCACTTTACATTCCCGATGATGGCGACCCCGAGTATGACACTTCGACGAGTACACTGTAAGGCGCTACAGGTGTTAATGTTGCGCATTGTATACACGGTGGACGTGAGCTACTGCAGCAACGAAGTATTATGGAGGAGGAGGTCCCCGAGGTGGTTTGGCTTGGCTTGGAGGTCGAAGCGCACTCCCTTCTACAACATCCGCTCGTCAGAACAGGACGACTGGTCGCCGTCACCGCTAATCGATCAATCACCAATTCCGCAATCAATGGTTCTCACGATTCGGCGCGTCGATGGGCCCCAATCTAGCCACGACGAAGCTATCTGGACGTAACACTCATGTTGGAAGATAGGACGCAACAAAAATGACGACCGCGGCAAGTGATGGAGCAAGACAAATCCAACGTCGATATCAGAGTGCTTTGTTACACTCCTTCCGTTGGCGCAATGAGCGCGGCGCCTCTGGTAGAGAAGCAGCTGCAATGCTTGAGAGTCCAGCATCAATTTCGCCGAGACATCACGGACTCTAGGGAACGTGAAATGTTGTAAGTCGACGACCCATGATGCCACGATCCTTCCGTGTGTAGCCTAAGGTCGCAGACATGTGCAGGTAGTCTGCTTGGGTCTGGCCTTGGTCTGAGTATGTTCGCTGAGCTTCAATGTCTTAAGCACGCCAGACTATCGACAATGGTACGGCTTCGCAGCACTCATACCTATGACATTTCTATACGGCACATTCGCAGAGTCCTTACAATGCCTGCGAGCGCAATCTCGCACCTGCGATACGATACCACTTGGGCATCTTGAAAAATGCCGAGACTTGCATGGCTCGTCCTTGACTGTTTCCATCCCCGAGGTTTGCACGACCTGGATGACCTTCCGGCTCGACCAAGACAACCAGACCTTCGCCTATCACATGTCACCACAATCACAGAAACCATGCACTCTGGGATCGTGAGGTCTTCCGTGAACAGGCGCGTCCGGTCCCGCAGTGTGAACCGCGCGGACGCGTCGATCAAAGGTGAGCATACGCCACATGTGGACTGATCCTGGCGTAAGGCGTCCTTCGGTCCACTGTAGCGGCTTGCTTCGCACAGTAAGTCGGCTCACGTATAAACTGGTCTGCTACAAGCTGGCATCGAATCTGATATTTGCTCAGTGGATTTCCTCCTCAGGCTTGCTACCACACTAGCAACGCTTTGCACAGTGGCCTTCGCAGCGCGGCTACCTATCACATCGATATTCAGGGATGGCCTACCTGTCGTGGACCTGGGCTATCAATTACAACGAGCAACAGCCATCAACGACACCGGCAACTACTACAACTTTTCCAACGTCAGGTATGCCCAACCTCCTACCGACCAGCTTCGCTTCAGAGAGCCAGTCTTCCCTAAGCTGGACCGCCTGAAGCTCGATACCGGAGATGTTGAGCGCATTTGCCCGCAAGCCAATGCCGTGTGGTCTTTCACGTCTTCGCAATTTGTTCATGAATACCCCCTGGGGAAGACACAGTTCTCACCGACAGACTTCGCAATGAATGGCTCAGCTGTGCTAGGTGCATTCTTACAGAGACTCAGGATCCTCGGGAAAGCGAGGACTGCCTGTTTTTAGAGCTGATGGTTCCGAAGCAGATCTTCGACAAGCGCAACGACAGTGGAGCGGCCGTATTGGTTTGGGTCCATGGTGGTGGTTATACGACCGGGAGCAAGACTGGCGATGGCAGTCCAGCTGGACTACTGGCGAGAAGTCAAGACAACCAGGGCGGTGGCGTCGTATATATTAGTATCAACTACCGACTTGGCGCTTTCGGATTCAGCAGTGGTCCAACATTCGAGAAAGATGGCGGTATTGCCAATGTGGCCCTGTACGACCAACGAGCCGCCATGCTCTGGGTGCAGCAGAATATCCACCTTTTCGGTGGCGATCCTGAACGTGTCACCGTTATGTCACAAAGTGCTGGAGCAGGCTCCTAACGTATCATGTCACAGCCTTTGGAGGACAGCTCTCGGCACCCTTCCAGCAGGCCATCTTTCAATCTCCCGGCTTCGAAGCAACGACATTGGCAGCTCAGCAGGAGGCGACATACAACACCTTCCTGAGCATGTTGAACGTTTCCATTCTCGAGCAACTCCGAGAATCACCATCGAGCTTACTCCGCGTCGCCAACATCCTCCAAGTCGGCTCATCACCCTACGGGTACGTTTGTAGGATATACCCGTCGCCTCGTTAGACAAGTGCTTACTGTGTCTCACGATGAAGTGCCGAATAACTGCTGGTCAATGACTGGAGTAGATATACACCAACATGGGAGTAGACAATTCACCTACTACCCGACCGTTGACGGCAAGTTCGCTCCCAAGCTACCCGGCCAACTCCTCGCCGAAGGCAGCTTCAACAACAATCTCAGACTTATGGTCGGCCAAAACGCCGATGAGGGCCTCGTCTTCACCTCGCCCTTCGTCTCAAATAATTCCGCCTTCGACGCCTTCATCACGGACTACCCATTAAGCCTCGCATCCCTCCCAGCCGTAGCGCGGACAATCTCTGATGTACTATATCCGCCCATCTTCGACGGCTCCAAGCACAAGGCTACACAACCAATTAGCGCGCTGGGCGAACCAGCTTTCACATGCAATACATACTACCTCGACAAAGCCTTTAACAACCAAACGTATTCTTATCTCTTTGCCGTGCCGCCTGCTGTGCATGGGCAGGATAGGGCCTATACGTTCTATGACGGACCGGCGCCGCAAGTGGATCAGGATGTGGCGGTGGCGATGCAGCGGTATATTACGCGGTTTGCTATGTATCGGGATCCGAATGGGGAGGGGACGCCGCGCTTTGATGTGTATGAGGACGAGGCGATGGTGCAGATTCTGAACAGTGATGGATCTGGCCAGATGAGGGATCCGGCGGCGAATGAGAGGCGTGAGTAGTGGCAGAAGGCGTTGTATGGACTGTCTTGAACGAAGTGCTGGAGCCGAGTGATGAAGAGGCGGTGTTGTAATGTCTGATGATCGACGAATCGGTAGGTGGGCGTGTGGAAGTGCTTGAATGCTTCGACGGGAGCGACAGCCTCTCCACTACCAAATCTCTTCCCGATTCTAGCACAACATCAACGACAGAGAAATGTATACGATATCACTCAATATGATCGTCGTTCCACGTGCACCAGCCACTAGCTCCGCCAAAAGTCCAAGCTCCTTCCTACGTCCTAACGTTCCTCGGATATGCAATCGTGACATCACAAGCTCCTGCCACGAACACAAGAGCTCCAGCCCTTCCACCGCTTCCACCTCATCAACACCAACCAAATTCACGACCTTGAAATATTCGACCCGACAAACTTCAAACAAACACACAAATCCATCAGCATAATGTTCCGCCAAGCCGTCGCCCGCAATGTCCGCCTGTTCAGCACCAGCCGCGTCGTGCTGGAGAAGGGCCCAATTGAGGGTACAAAGGAGGCTGTGAAGCAAGTTGATCGAACTGTCAGCGATACTTTGGTCAAGGGCATCGAGAAGGGAGGTGGGTAATCACAATGGTTGGTGGCTGGCGTGAATCAGGCTTATTGGCTTGAGAACGGGACTGAGCGCGGCTCACCTATTTCGAGCTGATCAATGCTGTCCATGTTGCCCACGGACCTACGCCCTCATGGCGCACATCCTCTCAAGCAATATCGCTGACAATTGTCCGCAGAGGAAGCTGCTGCCGCCGCAAAGAAGGCCGCAGGCATCACCGGCGAGGAGGCTAAGGAGAAGGCCTCCGAGGCAGCTCAGTCAGCTCACGACGCCAAGGAGCAAGCTAAGGGCGCTGCAAAGACGAAGATCTGAGTTACGGGATCGATGTGCATGAAGGATGGGCAATGAGTCTGGACGGGACCCGAGCTTGAGGGGCAAGAAAGTCATAATCACACGACAGCATTGAGAAAGATGATGTGTATCATACCTGCGACATCAAGCGTTCGACAAGTTGTCCAAATCACCTCCGCCACCTCACAACTGGCCATTGTTGCTGGGAGTTGAGTACGTGAATGCTCTACGCCACTGTAGTCGTCGATGCTGGTGGCCGGAAGCTCTAAGCGTCATCTTAGCTGGGGCAGCCTTCGCGTAGAACCTACCTTAACTATCTGCTCGCCTCTACCTGACCGAACTTCTGCCCTGTGGCCGTTCAGGCTAGCAGTTGTTTCTTTTGGACGCGCCTGCCACCTGAACGACATCTCCCCACATGCCCCGGCCCGCATTGCCGAAGTCGTGACGATCTCGACCTCATCCGCTCGCTCCTGTCTTTCATGTCGCAGTACCTTTTCGCAAGAACATCAACTCTGCGTGTCGTCAATCATTCGCCTGTCAAACCCGCCCCAAAAGCATGACTGCCGCAAACCACCCCAGTACGCGACGGTGCCGGACATCGATGCCCGTCACTGCATACCCAAGAGGGGTTGCAGTGTCTAGGGTCTCGGAATAGAAACATTGCCAACAGCCCAGTACAGAGTCTGTCTGCAGCGGAGTCAAAACCTCTACCCCAGCACCCCAGCGAAGTCCAGGGTTACCGCGAATCATCCAACATCGTGGGCAGCGGGAGAGACGCAGTAGGCTTCAGCTGGTACAATCTTTAACGACGGCTATCTGGACATCGAAACTCGTGGTAGGTATATATCGGTCTGAGTTCTGCTTCGCTCTACACTTTGGCTTTGTTGCATCCGCGGTTGACCTCATCACTATGCGTGTGCTCACGACACTGTCTGCCTCCTTGGCCGTTGCGACTGCTGGATATCCCTGGAGGCATCACGGTGGATACCAAGGTCATGGCCAAAACCAACTCACAGTCTCAACTACGTCCGGCCATGTACATGGTAAGATTGATCCTGAGCTCCCGAACGTTCGACAATTCTTAGGCATTCCCTTTGCAAGACCACCGGTCAAGGACTTACGTTGGGCTGCACCGCAGCCTCTTTCTCAGCCTGATGCACAGATCGAAGCAACCGAACTCCCACCGAGCTGCAATCAATTCCTCGGTAGCGCCCTTACCATCTATACTAGCGACGTCCTGCAGTTCAATTTGCAAGGTCTCAACGAGACTGGAGCTACTTCTGAAGACTGCCTGACAGCGTCTGTCTGGACGCCTGCGAGTCAGCCTTGCGGCTGTAGTCCTCCGAAGGGAATGAAGGCCAAAGGATTGCCTGTGCTCATTCACATATACGGAGGCCGCTTCTCAACTGGTGGTCAAGGTGTGCCGTACCAGATTCCAGCGCAGTGGGTCAACCGGACTCCAGAACACATCGTCGTGTCGTTTAACTACAGGGTGAACATCTTTGGCTTTCCAGGCGCTCTAGGCCTGCACGACCAGAACCTCGGACTGCTAGACCAGCGAGCCGCCGTAGAGTGGTTAAAGGAGAACATCGCAGCCTTCGGCGGCGACCCCGATCAGATGATCATCTTCGGTCAGAGTGCCGGAGCAGCTTCTGTCGACTACTACGGCTACGCCTACCCCTCAGACCCAATCGTCAAAGGTCTAATCATGGAATCCGGCACCGTCTTCCTCCCCCTCTCAGGAGATCCCACCGGCACAAACTTCACGTACGTAGCAACCCAACTCGGCTACACTGGCTCTGCCACCGACTCTCTCTCCGTCCTCGCCTACATGCGCAGCCTTCCCGCCTCCCAAATTGAGACATTCCTAGCAAACTACTCCAACAGCGGTTCCTCACCACCCCTCAACTTCGGCCCCATCCCCGACAAGGAATCAGTCTTCGCCAACTACACAAAACGCGCCCTCGCAGGCCACCTCGCTCAAATCCCCGCAATAATCGGTACCAACGCCCAAGATGGCGTTCCCTTTGCACCCTATAGTCTTGATGGCCCAAGTACCACCTTCGTCGATGCTGTTACCCTGCTAGGCTTTTTGTGCCCAGCCACCAAAGAGATCCGGCTCCGCCAAGCGGCAGGACGGTTGACGTATAGCTATCGCTACGCCGGCAACTTCACGAATATCTCGCCCAGGCCGTGGCAGGGGGCGTATCATTCGAGTGAGTTGCCGTTGCTGTTCGGGACGCATCCAAACTATCGTGGTGAGAGCACGGAGTTGGAGTATGAGACTAGTTGTGCAATGCAGGATGCGTGGGTGGCTTTCGCCAAGGACCCGGAGAACGGTCTGAAGACTCAGGGTTGGAAGGCATATGACAAGCTAGGTAGCAAGGAAGTGAGAGAATTTGGCGCTGGAGTTGCTGCGCAGGATGTCAGCCTCGCGGCGTTTGAGGCGAAGTGTAATGGCGCTGTGTCGGCGAGTTCTTGAAGACGGAAACTGACGAGTATGAACCTTGCTATGCGGAACCTGCAATATAGAATGACTTCGTGCTGTACTCCTTGTCAGATTTTATCTGTTTGACCTTTCCCTTCGTCTCACCCAAACTCCCTTCGCAATGTTCTGCGCATGCTCACCCCAATCCAATCCTTGCCCTTTCTCGGCTTTCCTCACGCCAACAGCGTCCTCTCCTGCTTAGCGATGCGGGAGCGTCGTCTGCCTCGATATGACGTCCGTAAGGCTGTCATGGTGAGGTGTCAACGTCGATAGCAGTACATGTGTGCTCACTCGCGCGTTCAGACTCGCGTACCGTCAAAGTGGCCCGCCGATTGGTGCTTTCTCGTCCTAGACCACAGCTCTCATCTTGATTCCTGTCGTCACAGTATGTGTGTTGCGTCGTCCCGTGGAGTGTCGTTCCGGTTGAGGCGCTGAATACTAGCTCGGCTGTCTGTATTGTGGCAGGGAAAGTGGAAGTGAGTTCCCATTCAGCACAACACTTATACATCTAGAGCTGAAGATCGCGCTTTCAGATCAAGAGATAGTTGTTCAGCGAGAAGGATGGCACGAGAAAGGAAGAGACTGTACAGCTCACCACTCTCATTACACTATGTCACCATCTCGCTCTCCTCGTCTTCAAGAAGTCACATCTACTATTCTCTCTCTCTCTCTCTCTCTCTCGCTCTCGCTCTCTCTCGCTCTCCAACATGCTTCCTCGTTCCGGATCCTTAACCGCCTCATATGCAAAAGGACATGGGTCCCGGCAGCTATTTCAAAACGCCTCCGAGAACCTGCCCAGCCGGTCGTCATCAATCCGCGCGCCTATGCACCAAAAAGACCTTTCCGAATGCTCGCTGCCTGTCCGTCCGCCAGACTGTTTGGGTATTGCGAATAATCAAAACCATCCGTCCATTCCCATGGCTGTCAGTCTGGCCTGTTTTGATGAAAAGAAAAGAACGCCTCATACGCCTAGTCGTCCCAACTGTGGTTCCGTCCGTCGTCTGGGTCGTGTTTGTGGGCAAACGAATGGCAGGATCTATAGTCCTGGTTGGTGGTTGTATGTTCAAGCTCGGCGACATCGATGATGTCGTCTGGTAGAGATTGAATCGTTACGTTTGTTCCCACGGCTGCTCCGCCGTGGTCGCTCGTGTCAGAATTAATCTGCGCGCGGATGCAAGAGCGAGCTCGAGCGTAGTCTTGAGTCTCGTTCGTCGTGATGCTTCGTCGGTAGCTTGGATGTCAATGTGCGCTTCCTCGATGGAGGATCATCAACCGAATCATACGGCGTGCTTCTGATATTCGCTTCGTATCCACATAGCGATTCCACGTGCATCCTGTCAAGCGCACGATCGAACACAACTAGCATCGAGTTGTCCTTCTGCCTCGAGGTGTTCTCAGGGTAGCATGAGATCTTGTAATCGCGTGTATGATAATCACTATGTCGATCTTGGTGTGCCGCACGAGCGTTCGGCGATTCACAAAATCTGTGATGTCCTCGCAAGCATGACATTGGTACCTTACTTTGAGCTCTTGGACCTTCGTTTCGAGATCGTTCGTATGGAGACCTGCTGCGGGGCAAGCAGGAGTATCCGAAGCTTCTTTCAGCTTGAATACAGGGTCGTCGTGCTGTTCTGTTTGGGTGCTTGAGGAGACCGTGGACATTCTCGCGACCAGATCGGTGATGCCTCGGCCAGCATCCTGGAGTCCAGGTGCATGCTTCTGGTCTTTCCTCTTGCTCGGATGGCGTGCCGTATCAGGTTTGCAGTACCAGTCTGCCGAAGCGCTCGCAATCGCGGTGTCAATCCTTCATTGTGGCGGTTGTCATCCACAAAGAACTTATTACGTCGTTGGCCGAGTTTCTTCGGGAATCTAGGCCACTAGTCATTGATGCTCTCCGGACTAGGCGGAGCACCATGCATCTCAAGTCCCTTTTCAGGATCTTCGTTCTCTTGAGGTCCCGGCTCCGGTGGCTTGAGTTGCAATGGCTTAAGGGCCTTAGCCTTCTCTTCACTCTCTTCGAGCTTCCGCCGCTTCTTCGCAGCCTGCTGCTGCTCCTTGAGTGGCCTTTTGCGCGGAGAACTGATCTTTCCAGTAGGTGGTAATCGCGGCTTTGGAAAACGTTGTTTCGCAGGAAGATCCTCGTCCTCGACAAGAGGCTCATCGCGGTTGTGCCGCAGCTTGTTGCGGAAGAAATCTTGTATGAGTCCGACCTGTTCGCCAAGATTATCTTTGGAGATGGGCTCGTACATTGGAGGTGGCTCGAAAATGAAGCCTGAGCTTGAGACGGGTCCTTGGTTTTGCGTTTGGTAGCCACTGTGTAGACGGTTCTGCAGAAGATGAAGTGGTACGCTGAGGTTCTCCAGCCCAAATTCATCGGCCAGGCCAAGCTCTCTGAAACCAAAGAAGTCCTCGTTAAGATCTTCGGCGAAGTCACCACCGACAAACTGATCGCTGCCGTCGTTGAAGGCGCCTGCGCCGTCTGCACCTGCATGATCGCCCAGAGCGGGTCGCTGTAAGGAAGTCAGTACTTGCCACAAACCCCGAATGCTTTGCAGGCCATACCAAAAGATCCGCCAAGTGCGACTTCATGCGTTCGTGCATTGTCGTGAGCTTAGTCGCTTGCCTGTCGACGTCGTCCTTGATGTAAGATTCTATCGACTCGATGTCTACCCCATTCTCGTGCATGGTATGGAGTATCTGCTCTTCAATGGTATGACCAGCCGTCTCGGCATCCTTCTTAGGCTGCTCGTGGTAGACTTTGAGGGTCTGTGTCAGATGATTCATATGGTTAATGGCAACATCCGTCATTGCTTCGAGTGCAGAAGGCTGAAAGTCTTCGAAGCCCGCATGGTAGAAGATCTTGCCGATTGACCGCTGGAAGGCAGCCCGATTGACCCAAGCTGAAAGGAGCGGTCCCTCTTCGGTTACGACAGTCGCGCCGACATCTTGCTCGACAAATGGCTCTGGCTCGTACTTCTGGAACTGGTTCTGGTACGTCTTTGCGACCGTCAGTACATGGACATAAGTATTGACTGTGCTCCGAGCTTACCTGTGCCTGGATCTGCATCTGCTTGACTATCCCAATCTTCGCCGTAACTTTCCTTGTCTCCTGCATCTGCCGTATGTTCGCCTCGAGCTTCTTCGTCAAAATTCCTTGGGTGGACTTGTAGCGATCCTTGGGATACATGCGCATCCATTCCTCTGCTTGCTGAACGTAGTCGTCGGAGTCGGTGCTCCATCTCCATCGCTCGTCCAGATCAGGTATCGCAGAAAGTGGGGCGTAGTAGTCCGGCAACGTCGAGTCTTCATCCTGCTCAATGCCTTCCGCCAAAGTTTCACCTTTGGAGGACTGCTCGGTGTTGTCGTCGTCTGCACCTTCTTGCGCATCGCCTTCGATTGACGGCTTCTCCGAAAGCATCTTCTGCTGTCGTGTCCACCTTCGCATACCGGCCTTCGAGCGAGACAAAGCTGGCTCGTCGGGGTTGATTTGCTCTCCACGAAAAAGTCGGTTCCTTTCCGCAGCAGCCTGAGCTCGGTCTTTCTTGGTCACTTGCTTCCAGGTCTTGAATTCTGTATCATCTTCATCGGGATCTTCAATTGGCGCGCTGACCACGGAATGGCCTGGACCATCCACTTCCATGACGTCTGTTTGACTTGCTGGCAGCGCATTTCCGTTGATGCCATTCACTCCAAGCGGAGTAGCGAGTCCTGGAGGTGGCGTATTGAACCCAGCAGAGCTCATGTCGTGTGTTTCGGAGTCTGCTCTGAGGAAGTCGTTGCGTAGATTGGACGCAGATGCGTGCAACGCAGGTTTCCTATCCTCTGGCGCAGGCGTCGATGTTTCGTCCACAGCGACTGGTGGTGCTCCCGATGGGGCCTTCCGGGCGGAAGTCGTGGCGCTCTTCTTGGGGGCTTTGCGACCTCGAGACGCCATGATAGGCTCCTCATCGTCGTCGCTGTCCTCCTCTGCCGCATGCATTCGACGCTCTTCTGCCTCAACTTCTGCTCGATCGCGAACCACGATTTCTGGAATCAGTGGTATGAGCTTGTCAGTTTCCTTACGCATGTAGAGAGCTTTCTTGCGCAGGGGATGTGCTGGGTCTTGGTTGTACTTCAAGCAGTTCGCCCAAATGAGCTGAAGGTCATCCACAAAATCCCTCTTGCTTTTGTATGCGAGCTGCTTCAGCTTCTTGATCATGCTCCCGATGTCCATGGGTGTCTTGATGACATTGAAGTAGTCTGGTGCTTCTCGCTTCGACACACGGGTCAGGAATGGTTGCGCATATTCAGTCATGGCCTTCAGCTCCATAAGAACCTTCTCCGCCGCTTCATAAAGCTCTTCTTGGCCAACACGATCTTCACTGGCCCATTTACTTCGTCCCTTTCGTACCTCGGAGATGAGAGTCCTGAGCTGATTGTCTGAGGCCTTGACCATGTCCCGCTTTGCATCAATCCGAGCAATGAGATGCTTGAGCGTCAAGCTTGAGGCACCCAGATCAGCACTGCCCAAAGAACCTTGTGTTGCGCCAGGTACGGTGTTGGTCCCAGGCGCGCTAGTGTTGTTATTGGCAGCAGCGTTCGAGCCTCCCGACATCTCATTCTCCACTTCACGATCCAGCTCGTCCAGCTTCTGCTGCTCCAGCATGGCATCTCTATCGTTCTCAAAGGTGTAGAACATGCTCTGGAAGTTGGACTTGGCCCGTTCTGCCTCTCTCTTCTTGTCTTCTTCCAGTTGCTTGCGCACATCTTCGGCGCTCTTCGACGGGTCAGATGCATTCGTGGCGGTGGTAGTCGTTGCTTGCAGAGTAGGTGGCTTAACGACAGGTGCGGAGGTCCGGACATGATGGGGAGACAGGCCATTGGCGAGTGCGGCCTTACCCTTGGCTTTGAGCGGGCTCTCCTTCTCCGCCTCTGCGTCTTCCTCCTCATCGTCGTCATCCCCGTAGTCGTCGTCGATCTGGCGGGCGGCTTTCTTAGGGGGAGCGGAGGTCTTGGCACTAGCATGGCCGTGGGGAGGGCCGCTTTCGGCACGAGCTGCAGCAGTGACATTGATGGACTTGTGGGATGCGCGTCGTGTCTGAGTATCCGTGCCGAACAGAGCGGTAATGCTGGCCTGTGTCCTCTCCCATTGCGCCATGAGACTGGCGTATATGGGGTCCTCCTGCTGGTCATCGTCTCCGGCGACGCTCGCCGCGCCGAGACTGGACCCGATGGTCGCATCTCGTGTCATACTGACTGCGCGACGAGCGCTACCATTCACTCCATTGAGGGCGCGTGGGACGGAGTGATTGCCGTTGATCGCAGGCCGCGAAGGTGTCGAGCTCATGACCTGGTGCCCCTCCCGTGGTCGCGAGACTTCGACAGCCCCCCCGGCAAAGGCTCGCTCGCCAGTCTCGTGGTGCTGGGCGGCAATATGGGACTCATGAGAATCTGCGCGCTCCGGCGATTCTCCTGGTGGTCGAATATGTAATGATTTCGATGGGTGGTGATGCTGCACGATGAATCTCGGACGACGTGACGTTCGCGTGGAGGTGTCGCTCCGCTGGGTTTGGTGTCTGGAGAAGCAGTAGAACTAACTTCAAAGTCGAAAGCAGAGTCGACCTTCTCAATCTCGAGTGCGTTCGGGCAGTTTCACATGCGACGCGTTCAATGGTATACACACAATAAGAATATCTCATGAACAGAACAAGACGCTGTTATTCATGGTCTTGACGAACAAGGTGTATTGTCGGCCGTCCGCATCGGAGTGTAGCCATTGTGCCAATCGATTGGTGACGCGCAAAATTGTGGCACACTGTAGGTCTACAGCTCGAAGTCAAGCAAGGCGCAAGCACATCTTCCTCCTGAACAAGTGAACACCTCCCTACCTGCACTTTGCACACCACTACCACAGCAAAGCAATGCCTTAATGTCGTCGCTTCGTATTCGGCAGCCATTCGCCGGTCAGTCATCGCTGCATTCTGTATACAGGCAGCTGCGGCCATGTGAAGAGTACCTGGTTGACATCCCTCGCTAGCTTCATTCGCGGTCCTGCTGCTTGTCTCAGCCTACCTGGGCCTGTCGACACAAAAACTACCTCAGTATGGCCAGAGCGACAAGGGATTGCACTTCATAACCTTCTTCCTACTTACGGTAAGTGGAACATCAACAATGGCGCATTGCGACAGGACCGAAGAGCTAGGCAGCCAAGCGTGACCACATGGCTGCCGAAGAACAACCCATACAAAGGCAAGAGAGCAAGAGTGGTATCATGGTCACACTATATAGGTGAACCCAGAGCTCTCTTCATGGGGTCTCCCATATCACACCTCCAGCTGCTTCTGCTGTTCTCAAGCAACACCAACCGCACTAAGCCACTGACATACCATCCTCTTACGCAAAGTCTCTAACCCGACCCTCCAGACATCCTTTTACTGGACCCCCGATCTTCCCCGCCGACGTCTAATTCACGCAACCCTCATCATCGTAACAGCTGGCCTCGCGATCGGCTCCGAAATCGTCCAAGCCCTTCTCCCAAATGGCCGCGACTTCGATCCCTTCGACATTCTCGCCAACGTCTTAGGCTCAACCGCCTCCCTCTTCCTCTGTTCCCTCTACCACAAACGCATGCTCGAACGTCGTCGCAAGAATAAACACTACGACATTGTGCCTGGAGACGAACTCGCTGATGAGGAGAATGGCGGGGAATTAGATGATCTAGGGAGAGCGGAAGCGGGATTGGGAGCGCAGGAGACGGGGACGGTGGCTGTCGACTCTCCGCAAGCGAATGGAGGTGCAGCTGCGCCTGCGCCTGCGAAGAATGTGGATGTGAGTGAGGAGCTGGACAATTGGGATGAGAACGAGGAGGATTGGGAGGAGGGTGTCGATGAAGTGGGAGAGGGAGATGGGGATGCGAAGAAGAGAGTGGAATGAGTGAGTTTTATGAATTAGAATGCTATGATTACGAGGCGGCTGGCAACAGTCCAGTGTAGGATGCAGGAATGCGAACGAAGTCATGTCTTAAAGGAGGTGCACTCATTTCAACAGCGTACTGGTGTCCGAGATGCTGACATAGTTGCCCGATACCGCGAAGAAATTGTTTATGTTCAACATTACGGGCAACATGTGCATCTTGAAAGGACTTTACAGCTCCACTAGCATCTACAAGGTTACAAGGTAGGGCAAGCACATGATATGCAAGACCTGTGCGCGGCGAGCGCGAAGGCAGCAGAGTTCAGTTCTTCACGAGCAAAGATGCAGAATTTGCCGTGCTGTGAACAGCGGCGACGATGACGAGCTGTCGCGTTTACGATCTCTGTGGGCGCAGCACAAGCCAGGTGACGATAGCATGCAGTCGTTGTATAGAACCAGCATGCTCAGTCGCGGCAGATGAAGTCCTCACTGCACTTCGGAGCAGATGATCCCACGTGATGCCGCACAGCAGTGCAGCGGACAAACTCTTGCAGCTGGTGTTTCTACCAGCAACAAGTCGAAGCCTCATCGAGTTTAGCTCGTTGTCACACAAGCAGACCCTCAGCTTTCTAGAGACTTGAAAGGATCAAAGATCTCTGGAGGGGTTCATCTGAACTGAATCAGGTACGCGCCTCTAACATCGGTGTCATTTCGAGGGAAGCTACGGTTCACCGAACTTCCGCACCGGCCTGTTCAGCCATGTTCGCTGGTATCCTTCATGCTGGTGGTGTTCTCACAACTCCGTGCTCTTCATGGTTCCAAGTTCCTGTGCGCCTCTTTCGTGTCGACTTGGCCAGCGTATACCTTTCATGGACCCTTCGGCAGATTCGGTGTACCGTACTCGTCATTTAAGCGGAAGCCTGGGCGCCGAGTGGCTTGTTGGTGGTCTGGGCTGGGTTGACCTTCTTGCCATCCTTGTTGTAACGGACACGTGGGGGTGGGGCACGGTTGCGACGACCCTCGCGCGAGCGGACACTGTGGTCATATTGTCAGACAATGCCGAAGATAGTAGGAGAATGTGGGCTGTCATACCGAACGATCTTGCCGTGAATAGCGCAGGAGACGCAGTACTGCAGCTTCAGGTACATCTTTGGGACAGAGTACTCGGCGAAGACGGAGGCGTCTGAGATATCGCGGATGGCGGCGGACT
>KZ108197.1:82903-114815 GCA_002116355.1 Dothistroma pini CBS 116487
GATGGTGAATCTCTTGATTGCCTTGTCCTTGGGTGTGCATCGCGAACAGTTGGAGCAGCGGATGGGCTTGACGTCTGAAAGTAAAGTGTTAGAGGGTGTGGATGGTGATATTGATGGGCGAACTCTTACGACCGCGGCCTTTCTTGTTGCGACCGTTGGATGCGCGCTTCTTGACCATTTTGACGACTGGGTGGTGGTTGTTGTGCTGTGGGGGGTAGTGAAGGACAGAGAATTGAAGTTGTGAGGTGTGATGGAGCCGAATTTGAGCTGTGTGTGGCGAGCCTTAAAAATCAGGCACGGAATTTCTGATGCAAGAAACGCGCTGATCACCACAAGCAGACTAGGGTTGTTTACCTCTGTGCTTCTCGACCTCCCAAGCTCTTAATCGATGTTGTTATCGTCGCGGGACGTTGCAACAGGACATCCGCCCTCAGTACCAGCCATATCATCACTTGGCTGCTCCGTCCGCGCAGGACACTATCTCTTGAGGAAGATCGGGCAGGATGTCGACAATGAGCGGTCAACGAGGCACACCGAAAGGGAAGAGCGAGTATGCACAAGGACCAGGAGTCACTCTCTCTGGTATTCCTCGCCCAAAGCTCGAGACGACCGTCAGCGATGCAAACACATCTCTCAGCGCCAGCAGGGCGAAGCAGTCAAAGCGCGATGAGGTAGGGATAGCAATCGCATGCAAGCAAGGTAGACGTCGAAGGAAGTGCTAAGAAACATGCTAGGCACTACGGAAGAAGCTCGAGACTGACCTCAGCAAGAAGCGAGGCGCTGCTGGACGAGCGAGACAGACACGCAAAGCACCACCCGGCACAGTCCTGGCCCTCCGACCGAACCAGGCCCTTCAGATCAGGCCGAACACGACTGTGACCGAGGCGGCCCAGATGATGGCCGCTAAGCGCGAAGATTGCGTACTCGTGACGGACGATGATGACCGCATCGCTGGTATTTTCACAGCGAAGGATCTCGCCTTCAGAGTGGTTGGTGCTGGGCTTAAGGCGAACAGCGTGACCATTGCAGAGATCATGACCAAGAACCCGCTTTGTGCCAACACAGACACCAGTGCAACCGATGCCCTCGACTTGATGGTGCGAAAGGGCTTCAGGCATTTGCCAGTCATGGACGAGAACCACGACATCTCTGGTGTATTGGACATCACAAAGTGCTTTTACGATGCTATGGAGAAGCTGGAGCGGGCGTACACATCGTCGAAGAAGCTTTACGATGCGTTGGAAGGTGTGCAGGCGGAGCTTGGGTCAAGCCAACCGCAACAGATCATTCAGTATGTGGAGGCCGTTCGACAACGCATGTCTGGTCCAACTCTCGAGTCTGTTCTGAACGGACTGCCTCCGACGACTGTCTCGGTCCGAACGAGCGTCAAGGAGGCAGCACAACTCATGAAGGAGAACCACACAACTGCGGTCTTGGTGCAAGACCAAGGGCAGATCACTGGTATCTTCACATCAAAGGACGTTGTCTTGCGTGTCATTGCTGCAGGTCTTGATCCATCCACCTGCAGTGTCATTCGTGTCATGACACCCCACCCAGACTTTGCGCCTCTAGACATGAGCATCCAGCAAGCGTTGCGAAAGATGCACGACGGCCACTACCTGAACCTTCCAGTCATGAACAAGGAGAGCGACGAGATTGTTGGCATGGTTGATGTTCTCAAGCTCACATACGCCACCCTCGACCAGATCAACGGCATGTCTACCGGCGACAACGAAGGCCCAGCCTGGAACAAGTTCTGGATGTCAATGGACCATGGAGACACCGAATCGATGATGTCTGGCGAGGGCAGCCACAGCCATACCCCTCTCGATGTACGATCTGGCATGATGTCGCCCGATGTAGCGCATCGACCCGGCATGGACCGTGGCGATAGCGTGCTGCCGACAGACTCAGCATCGCATAACGGCGGCGAGGATGAGGCTTCTGCATTGGCCGGTGCCATCGAGGACAAGCCATTTACTTTCAAGTTCAAGGCTCCAGGTGGCCGGATCCATCGCCTGCAAGTCGTCGCTTCTGCTGGCCTGTCAGAAGTTGTCAGCCACGTTGCCGAAAAGCTTGGCCACGAAGCTGATAGTATCGGCGGCGTTCCCAGCTTCGAGGATAGCAAGCTAGGCCACGCTGGCTTCGCGCTGAGCTACATGGACAACGAGGGAGATACTGTGTCCATCACGACTGACCATGACCTACTCGAAGCCATCATGATGGCTCGCACAGCACGCAAGGACAAGGTCGACCTCTTCGTGCATGACCCAGAGAAGCCCGCTATTCCTGTTACAGTCGATCCGCAGCCTGCCATCATTCCACCTACTCCACCCGAGAGCTCAGTAAGAAATCGCAAGCGATACGAAAGCAGCGACGAGCAAGAGGAGGGAGAGTCGCCCAGTGTTCGACGACGAGACCGCAAGTCAGCAGCGGCACAACCTGTGAAAGGTCAAGATGCGATCATTCCTGGAGTGCCCAACGAGTTGCTACTGCCGGGTGCTGTCGTGGTACTTGGTGTTGTGATTGTCATCACATTTACGCTTGGCCGCTCCAGCAGATAACGATTCTGCAGCACTGCGCGGTGGTCTATACTCCACTCTCTAGAAGGAGCACATTTGTTCTTCTTATTAGCGATACTTTACATGAGGCTTTCCTGCACTGATACCACTACAGCAATTCCAGTCCTTTGATATCCAACTCCAGACTTTCATTCCGCATCCTTCGTGCTAGTTGCAGCATTGTGGAGCTCACATCGTGCATGAGCTATCGCCGCTCTAGCCCCGCGAACCCTTCTGTTTCCAGCCAGCATTAGAATCCATCAAGGTCACGTTTGGCCAACGACAGCATCTCGTCACCATCCAACCTGCCGACTCGATACTGTACTGGACACTCTGGGCCCAGCTGACCGATTGATTGTAAAGCAGAACAAGCCCAGCTACTGCGACATTCCAAACTAGCTCTCACATTCGACGTCATGGCAGGAGTGGGGCCCCTGCAAAACGGCCCTGTCTGCAGCTTGTGGTGCCGAACCTCGTTATGGGCAAAGTCTCGACCATTGACGGTGTTTCGATGACTGGGCGCGGGCGGCCGTGTGTCACAGCGAGCGAAGTCCGTCAAGAGCTCTCCGTTGTCCCGGCTGAAATACAAATAGGTAGGATGGGGGAGCTACCGGACTTTTTTACATCATCAACTACATTTTACCATCGAGTATCCAACAACAACAGCAACAATAACAACACACCCAAAACCCTTGCATAATGGCCGGCAAAGAAAACATCAACCTCCCCTCCGCCGGCGCACGAGGCGGCCCAGACGCCAAAACTGCCACAGCAACATGCTATTGCGGCGCTGTACAGATTGAAGTTGTATGCTACTTGCCTCCTCCATCCTTTAACCCAATGTCATCTGCTAAATCTCGTCCTCTCCAAAGCCTACCGAAGGTGACGGCCTCGTCGACACCTTCATCTGCCACTGCACCGACTGCCGCAAGATCACCGCTTCCACTTTCGCCTCCAATTTCGTCGTCAAAGACTCCCACTTGAAGCATCTTCGTGGAGAGGATAAGTTGACGCGCTTCAAACAATCCAACACCATCGCCACCGGCAACTCCATGGAAAATTCCTTCTGCTCGATTTGTGGCACGCTGCTGTACAGACGCTCTTCAGGATATCCGGGCATGAGTATTCCAAGGATCGGCACGATTGATGATTTCGCGCTGCAGGAGACGAAGTTTAAGCCTAGGATTGAGACGTTTGAGAAAGATCGCGTGGGATGGTTGCAGCCGACTAAGGTGAGTTCAGTTAGTGCGGACTTTCAACAGAGTATATGGGAGCTCTGGGAGGGAGAGGTACTTTGAGTGGACTATTACTAATGTGACTTTTTTGCATAGGCCGAGGAGCACTGCCAAGGAGCTTTCTACACAGCAGGGAAGAGTTGGAAGAGTAGCCATGATGGTGCTAGTGGCTGACTAGGGAATGACAAAAGAGGTGAGAACAAGGATGGAAAGGGGAAGTTGTGAGACAGGGTGGGCAGACGTGATGAGATAGGTGTCATCGGCAGCATAGATAATAATGCCTGGACGAAGATGCTCTGAAGTATGGCAAGATCCACCGTTGGCAAATATATCCACGCTGCACCAATGGTGTCGATGCTCAAGTACTGCGACAATGACCAGTGGCGGATCATTGTGGCCAGGAGTCATGCAGTAGTGACAATAACAGACCTGTTGCAGGCCATAGCACTATCCCAACGAGGATTCTTGAAAGTCGTGGTCACGTTGTTATACATACACCTCCACGTCAAAATGAGACGACGCGATAAGCTAGTCCACGGACGCTGTGCGCTTCTTCTCATCCGTGTGGGTAGCCGGCTGCCTCGAATGTGCTGGTAGATGGGACAATGACACGGATCCTGAAGTTACGTGAGGCGTGAGCTCATCAATTCATCGTCTCGGAGCGTAAGGTCGTTTCAGAAGTCCATGATCGAAGCTACAATATCTAGTCTGTCGACCGCAAGTCTGTCTAGCGCCCTTGGTTTTTGGACGAAAGCGTATTCATGGAAGAAACTCTTACTATGTCGCTTCTGGTGCGCATATCATTTCTAGATCTCATCGTCCCACCGTCCCATCGTCCCATGAGCCACTCTCCCTGGTCAAGTCCAGCCGTACATTGTTAGCCAATCCCAACAAACCTCACACTCCTCCGCCCATCCCCCTCACCATTCGCCTCTTCCCTGACCCCTATATCCCTCGACCCTACCCTCCTCCTGTTAATCCTCCTCTGCCTCGCCTCCTTCGCTTCCCTAGCCTTCCACTCCTCCACAGCCTTCCTCCGCTTCTGACTTCTCGCATACGCAATCGCAGCCGTAGGCCGGAACCCAATCCCGTTAATCCCCTCGCCATCATCGTCCGGCGACGTGGCATCAATTTCGTGGCCGGTGATTTCGGATTCTTGCCACGTGAGGGCTGCAAGATCGAGGTCAGATGAGATAGAGGATGTGGAGGATTGAGAGCCAGTTGGGGTTGCGGCGGGACCTGAGGCTGATGGTAAGGGAGGCGAGGATAGGCGTCGTTTGGAAGGTGGACTGGGTGTTGGGATGTGTGATGGTCCTGGAGGAGGTCTTTGGAAAGCTTTCAAGGCCGTTGAGGGTGAAAACGGCGGTGATGGAGACATGGTCACTTCATTCGCAGCCGGTGTCTCCGCCACCCCCATAGTCGCAATACTATCCGGCACCTCCGACATTTCGTGCTCCTGTCCCGGCCTACGCACATCCTCAGAAGCCTGATACACTTCGCTCAAATGAGGATTCCTCTTCAGCCGTTTCCGGGGCGATTGCGAACTGCTGGGCAGCTCTCCATCCTGGCTTGGCACCTGCTGGATATCGAGATCTTGAAGTCTTTCAGCGACCTTGGTCCTCGGGCTATTCGCGCCAGTCTCGGGAGTGATCTCTCTTGTCGCAATATTCACGCACAGAGGCGCCGATTTTGCTTGTGATTGTTCCGTGCGCTTACGCTTGGGTGAAGCATCCTGGTCCGGTGGCGGACTGTTCCTGAGCGTTGGAGTGCGATATGACGGATTCCGCGGCCGTGGCAGAATCATCATGCTAATGCGTATCAAGGCATTCCAGACGCCGGTAGACGTGAGTTGTGTGTCAACGTTGCAGAAAGCGGATGTGAGTGTTGTTGCAGGCGGCAAGGTTCGATGAGGGGTCTAGGCATCGGCACCCCTCAGCTTACTCGTGTTCTTGAGGCGTACCACACCAAAACTCGGACAGCAGCAGCAAGAAGCTTCAATTACATGGACAACTACTGATACAAATTTGCGCTCGGGTATATCTCTCGTCCTCATCCATCTCGCGCCCCTTCAACAAAAGTCATACGACCTAACGCTAGCCGACGAAGAATAATACGCTCCCCCAAGTGGAGCTGTTACCACTTATTCATACAAGTCATCAACATCCAAGACATCTCCGATGCAGATGTCCAACCACTGTCGTCGTGTGCTCAACCTGAAGTGTGGATCCCGCGAGGCGCAACACCTCCTATCATCTGGTTCATGGTTGGAAGATCGTAAACATCATCGTCCTTAGCGACTGGGCTGAGACGGTCGTCAGCTTTCCTAGCGTATACGGCCTCCTTTGCCTTTTGCGCTGCTGTCAAGCTGTCAATATAGGTGCGAAACTTGACAATCTCACGTAACAAGTAGTCCGATTTGCGCTGCCAATTTGCCATGGCTTTCTGAAAGTTCGGGTGGCGAGGTGAGAACTATCTAAAAATCAGTGCCATGTGAGTCGTGTTCGGGGATCTCAACTTACAGCAAGTTCGATCGCGTGCTTCATTTCTTGATGTCTGGAGAGCTCTTCTTCCTGACCGGTCACATAAGCCGTCAACTGCTTAAGCTGGTCAACTTCCATGAGCTGGCTGGCCATCATAGATTGACTAGGTGGCTGCCATTCCATAATGGTTGCTCTGTCGCCATTCGTTTTGGACTTCGTACCACTGCCGAATCCGGTGTCGAAGCTATTCCGGATTGATGACTGCAGGCTTCCACGGCGCTCGTGTTCATTGCGATCGGTCGACATACTGTGCAAATGCCCCGCATTGCGCGTCTGCATCGAAGAGGGAGGATGCTGGAAGCTCTCAGAGCGGTCGAGTATAGCAGGATTCACGACATTCTCCGACCAACCATACTCAATGTTCGACACACCACCAGCCAGAGGTTCTTTACTCAGACGTGCTGACCAGTAGTTGGCAGCAGTCTTGAATTCTTCAGCAATCTCCGGCGTACCCACTTGAAAGAGGTGGACTGCTCCCGATGGCAAACTCAACGCCCACACGTTCGGCCTGGCCTTGCTATAGCCGGGCGGTGGAAGCGTTGAAGCAATTGTCTGGCGCAAGACAAAGACGTCGAGTTGCTCGGCATTATCCATCCAGTCACCACCACCTACTTGGCGTGGACTTACACTCGCAGCTTTGCCGACCTTCGAGAACGACGGAGTCTTCCGGCCAATAGATTGCGATTTCGTCGAATTGTTGAAGTTGAACAAGGTGAGCTTGCCTTTACTGACGACAGCGAAACACGACGTCCAGCTCCTCTCCTTCGCTTTGCGGTCTTGCGTTTCGAGATGATGCTTGTGCTGCACCATACCTTCTTTTGCCCAAGGAGCTCCCTCAAGTGCCAGGCTTTCGTCTTCGAGCATATCACCGCGTGGCATAGAGAAGGTGTCGCTGCCGTCGCTGTTGACATTCTCTTCGCGAATCATGGCCTGGTTCAGAGCACCCGCGAATCCAATCGAATGCTTGAACGAATCCATCGGTGACGAGAAGTGGGTGTTGAAGCTGCCTACCGAGGCAGACGTCAGCGTCTTGCTGAAGGAGTACTTGCTGCTCTGCGCCGGTGACCAGAACCCACTGCCTTCGTCAAAGCTTGTCCGAGATGAGCCGACAGTACTTGCTGGATAAAGCTTCGGTCGTGATCTGTTCGACCTGCCTGGCCACCTTTGTGTGAACGAGTTGAACCTTGTGTCTTTGGAACGCATAGACATGTTTTCGGAAGGTGCTCTGCTGACGACACTGCCCGTGCGCTTGAGGTTGCTATTCAAGTCGACAACAGAAAGGTTGCGGCTGTTGTTTGATGTGTCCATGCCACCCATGGCAGTGTTGTGCAGGGGCAGAGGATCTTGCCGGATCGAGTTGAAGAACGCCTTCAAGATTGACTCGACCTCCATTTCCCAGCCACGCATCGGACCCGTCCAGGCACTGTTGACCAGCGCGTTAGCTGTGCCACCTCCAGCAGAATCAGGCGTGGCGTTGTCGGAGTCTTGCCTGCTCATCGACGGTCGGATTGACAGGCGCTTGACGTTCGATCCCACACCATAGAGCTGGTCGTTGATCTCGCGCCCGCCGTCAGGTGTCTCTGCTCGTGAGGGCATCGCTGGCGATGTAGGCATCGATGTGTTCCGAGACGTCGTCACAGAAGTGTTCGCTTCGCTCCAAGGCAGTGACGGACGCGAGTTCTCCCTGAACGGCCTGATAGTGTCGTCAAAGGCATTAGGCGCAGCGTCGGCCACGACACGCTTGATTGTTGGCAACGTATTCTTGACATAAGCGCTACGCGACATTCTCTCGCCAATGTCAGCAAGATGCAAGTCAGTGTTGAGCAGGATGAGCGAGTAGATGATGGTGTGGACCACATCTTGCGCCTTGAACCCATGGTTGGAGTTACATTGGCACCACCGTGCAGACAATGCAGTGATGATGCGGTCGAATTGCTGTGTTTCGCCCTTTAGCATCAGTTTCGAGCACAACATCTTCAAGCTTGCTAGGATGTTCAAGCCAGAGAAGTCAAACAGCTGCATGTATGCTTCCAACGTGCGTTTGCTGAGAGTGTTCCGTTCACCAAGCCAAGCAGCAGCATCCCCATGAAGCACATCCTCTTCGTCGCCTTCGAAGATCTTGCGTGCTCGCTCCTTATATTCGGCACCTTCGTCGACGAACTCTGGTGGCATTTGGATGATAGTTGGCTCACTCGAATTTCTTGACACAGGCCGATTGCTGTCGACACTGAACCTGGGTAGTGGCAAGCTCGCAGCTGTATGAATCTGCTGTGGTAGCGCTGCCGGCTGACACGGCGCATCGAGAATGTCAGGTCGATATTCATTCAACGAATGGAAAGCATCGACCGGCGAAATGTTGTCCTTATTCTGGTTCAGATGTTCTTCGGATGCCGTTGGCTGCAAACGCAATCGCATGACACCAGCCGACGGTGGCCTATCGAGTTTTGCCTGCTGAACCACCCATTGCTCATCGTCGTCCATGGCAAGGCTCACATTCGTTCCAGCACTAAAGTCGCGCATCTCGCCAGTATCAAGTGGACTGCCATCTTGAAACATCTGTCGCGACTCAGACTCAGCGATGATTACATCGCCAGTACTGGCGCGGCTGATTGTTCCTGGTCGAGTGTCATTCGGATGGACTGCTGACAGCGGTGAGATTCTCGATCGCTCCTGCTCATCACGCAACGTATCTCTGGAAGATCGTCGGTTTGGTTGTGGAAGGTCGTTGTCTTGGTCTAGGTCCTGGGTCTCTGAAGATGCAAGGTCCTCTGGCCTGCGCTTTTTGATTATCATTTTAGAGTTTTGTTCGCGGTCCATGCTCAAAGAATTATCCCGCGAGATTGGGTGTCTCGCACCGAGCGAAGCATCTGGAGGAGGCGTGTATCCTGTGTGGAAGATGTCCGGGTCCTCAGAGTCCTCCTTCGAACTTACAGTTGGGTTAGATGTTGCAGTGAGTGGTCGTGAAGCAGACCGCGATACTGCTCGCTTTGTCGGCAGACGCGGCGTGCTCTCATCCTTGTTCAGGTAGGGATCCATGACTTTTCGTAGGCTGCTAATTGAAGGACTTGGCTCTGCGGCTCCAACGTTCACGTTGGCATGATTGCGATTGGCAGTAGGAATCGGCGGCGGATTGAATGCTTCAGAAGTCGACTTCTTTCGTCTCCTAAAGAATGAAGACGGCTTCTTGCTCAGCGTTGGTGGCTGCGAGTTCGAGAAATCAGGTGCATCTTTCACTTCGCCGCCCGCTGCAGATGTTTGTGACACAGAGCGTGGTGGTGCAGAGCCCCGGTCGTTATTATTATCCTTGCGAGCGGAGCCCGGTCGCTCCACTGTGCCTGAAACTGCACGAGAAGAATTGCTGCTGAACATGCGTTTGAAGAATCCTGGCTTCTCTCGAGGCGGAGACTGCCCCTTTCTCCTGGTTGATATTCCGGGACTGGGTGCAGTACTACTGCTCGCGGAAGGCGGAGGTAGCGATCCGCGCATGCTGCTGGTTCTGACGAAATCAGCGGCTTGATCCCTGATATCTTGGGGAATCGGACTGGGGAGGTTGCCAGCCTGAGAGCGCAAGTCCTGCTGTGTGGTTGTTTTACGCAACTGGCTGGGTTTGGGTTTGGGAATTGCCTGATTGACGTATACTGGACCTGTTGCTGTTGGATTCTGCATTTTGCGCGGACCACCAGAAATGATTGGTTCCGGCGCTGCGTCGGAATCATCCGCATCATTGGACTCGTACTTGCTGTGTACCGAAGGCACTGGACGTCCTCGCCCAAGCACAGAAATCCCATCCACGCTATCCGAATGAATCTGATCCATGCTCACCGATCTGCCACCACCTCCCCACGCCAGCCTGCTCGTTTCGAGCACAGCACCGTAGCCGTGTTCTGGGCTCAGACTGACTGTATCGTTGCTTTCCTTGCGTTTGGCCACGAACGAGTGGCCATTGATGTGTGGTCGCGTGGAGGCCGCTCTGGAACCCTCCGAGCTTGTTCGCCCAAAGCCACTGGCTCTGCCCTGCTGTTTCACATGCCCGTTCATGCTGTTGTATGATGGAAAGTTGGATGTGCTGGCGCTGCGTCGGCCTTTGGAGGACGCAGACGCTTGGCTCTGCGGCGAGTCCATGAGATGGCGGTCATACTCGGACGTCGACGACGAGTGTGTGAGGCCGCGCGAGCGCTGAGCTTGAGCTTGAGCTTGGTCGAGGAAGTGCGAGGTGAGCGACGAGAGATAGCGAGTCTTCTCTTCCTCGTGCCCCTCCATGTCTCCGACGTCTTGCCGTGAAAGGTTATCGAGGGAGAACAGCAGGTTGTCAACGACCGAGTCCCGCGTGGTCGAGTTCCACGACAGGCCGTGCGAGTGTCGTGCGGCGTTGGCGACGGCGGCCTCGAATTCCTCGTCGGATATGTCACGCTGGTGTTGCGTCTCACGCGGACCCTTCAGCAGCTTCCTGCCCTTGGCCTGGGATCGCGGTTTCGCTGGAGGAGTAATGGGCGGACTGACGCTGGCATTGGCATCATGGAAGCGTCGTGAACTCTTGCGCGGGCTCAACGCAATGGGGGTGGGCGGGCTCCTCGACGGCGACGAGCGGCGGGCTGCGATGGGTGCAGTAGCTTGGGACGTAGATGCAGATGCAGAGGCAGAAGCGTGAGGATCGTGTGTCTCCATCACGACCAGCAGGAGGACAGCGGCTGCGTCTGGAATGGGTCGGGCAGAGCTGGACCGCGGAACTCTAACGGACACAGGATGATGGTGCTGTGCTCGAGCTGTGCTGAGCCGCGTCTAATCTGCACGCGTCCGCGAGCTGCTCGCACTTTGATTGCCCATAAGGACGGGCCTTGGAGCGCAATGGTACGAATCGGTTTGTCTGTCTGGACTGCAACAAGCACGGCGCGTACACGCTTCCAACGCAAAGCCACTCCCCGTCTCCCACCCTCGTCCCTCAGGGGTCGAACTGAGACGCCATCCGAAGCCAATCAAGCAGCTAAGCTGAGTCGGCAGACGTGAGAAACACTCTCACGGGTCGGCCTGTGACGACACCAGCCGTTTCTGAACGACAGGACGGTACAAGATCGATCGACAAGAGACGTGAATTGAGGAGCGAAGCGTTGTATATGTCAAACCCCTCATCTTACATCACCTTCCTCCCTTCATGCTGTAGCGACATCCACAGGTCCTCCCCGTTCCTCCCCCCCGAGAACCTCCCCTAAACTCGGAGATACGATCGATGCACGGCCCATGCACACGATATGCGTGCACGTGCCTGATCCTATTGTCCTCCAGCTTTATAGCCTTTGTCACCACCACCACCTCGGTCATTACCTACCTTACCACAAACCACATAAGTCACCGGTTCGCTGCATACACATCAACAAGTAGCACTCCGTTTGCTGCACCATGCCACCATCGCGGTCTTTTCCCGCCCTGCAGTGCAACGCTCCTGAAACCTGCTCGTGGTCGACGAAAGTGACACAACCGCACTAGCGCTCTCTCGGCATTCAAATCCTACTGCAAGGTACGCTGAAACCCCTGCGTTTTGCATTATGCATACTTCACCGCTGTGTCGGGAACGTCGGACACAGAAACTGTCACGTGTGTTGCGGGACTGGACTTGAGGCAGTTGCTCGACTCTATATGAGCTTCAGCATCTTCTCGTCTCGGGTTGTTGAGCTTTGCGTGCAAAGTGTATGTGCACATGTACGGCAGCAGCTCGATGAGTCAAGGCACCACACATATAATGCTTGGAGCTTGGAGCTAAGCTGCGATTGGAGCATGCCTCACACCTTGTATACATGTAGATTGAGAAAACGAGAACCAGTGGCACGGCGTCACACGTGGCGCATGAATCGTGCCACGTGGCTGCTTGTATAACCAAGGAGCTGGCTCTGATCGACTTTTGCGCAACATCGCCATGTTTCGTTTCGGAGTTGATGTATCAAACGTTGGTCGGGACCGAGGCGTTGTGCTCGTGGCGAGGTGTGGAAGGCTTTGATGTTCATATCTGACGTGTGGCAAGACGGCCACAGAGCAGTGCAGCTTTGCGAGGAATGAGGATGTGATGACAGAAGAAGGGCACGACCAGGCCAGCACCCACCTTAGGCCGGGTACTCTTTGCGAGAAGTGCAAATTGCTGTAAAGCTCAGTGCTAAAGTCAGTTGGAAGTCAGTCCGTCCTGCTCCACTACGTCTGCGAAGGACTGTACTTTTGAGCATTGCACGCACAGCACCGTCTGCATCCGCACTGCGCAGAAGCATGAAGAATCGGTGGTGTATACAAATCTACATGTAGAGCATTTATTTACGTTTCTGAGCAGAGTCCTGTGCCATAGTCTGGTTCTTCGTCACAGTCTTCCACGCACTAGGCCTATTTCGACGCATTAGCTTTCACATTCATCTCAACCCATTCGCGCATTGCTAACCTTCGGAACAGCATCGTGAAAATCGCCCAACCTTCGCCTTGATCTTCTTCTTGCCGAGCGAGCCACCAGGCGAGATCGTGTCGCAGAATATCTTCGCGCTTGCCAAGAACGTCAAGACCGCGCTCTTCGCAGGCTATGTTGAGCTCTTCCGAAGATAGTTGCGATGCGCCGCCGTCTCGGAGGAGAAGCTTGTCGTCGCTGGCGATGTAGGCTAGACGCCTCGATAGACCTCGGCGGAGGAGAGTCGAAGGTGGTGGGAGCTGAAGGCGGTCCCAAAGGCGGTTGTGTAGGTTCAAGGTGCAGGACAGATGGAAGAGCTGATCGTCCCTCATGCGCTGCAGTAGGACTGACGCATACTGCTTCTGCGACAACGGCCATTCCACTTCAACCAGATTCTCCGGCACTGCAGTAGGATCCGGCATCTCCTCCCTTGTCGGCTCACTGATTCCCCTCCTAAAACTGAATCTCCTCCTCTCCTCCGCCTTAGCCCTCATCCCTTCCGTCTGCTTCGGTATGCGACACGTCCCCGGCACAGCTCCCGGAATGAAAGGCACCAGCAACGGCAACCACTCCCCAAACAGCGCCACCAGCAATCCGAAGAACGGCAGCTTCCCAATATCGTGATTATTCCTCTCAAGCAGCTGAAACTCCGATCGAGACAAATGCTTCAACCATGCCGACTGCGCGACAGCTTTTGGTGACTCCGCCTGCGCATCTCTCTTGACCCTCTCCCGCAGCGCTTGCGAAGCCTTGTAATTGAACCACACAGCTTTTATGCCCACCCAGTAGAAACTCCCATACGCTCGACCGATTCTGAAATAGTACAGCGCAATATTCGTATCGCCTCTCGTAGGAAACTTGAGTGGAGGTGGCAGCGTACTTCGCGGAGGATTGATGGGATCGATGCGTCGGAGGCCTGTTATTTCGACCAGTGCGGCCTTTTCATGGCGGTTGACATCCTCTTCTTGGAGTTGAATGTCCGGTTTGGAAGCATAGCTGCGGACGGATGTGTTGATGACGCTTATCCGTAGGCGAGCATTGTGGTGGTTTCGAAGGCTCGAGACGGCGCTCGGCCAGCGTGTTGTCATTAGATCGAAGGGACAGACATCGAAAGGAGAAGCGAGAGGAAAACTTAACACAGAGAGAAATGCCGCACAGCGCTGGGAGTTGTGATAATCATGACGCGCCGATGGACAATTTACGCGCGGAGACAATTCCGGTTCCAACCCCGTTGTCCTCCTTTCACCCCCTATCGAAGTAGAACACATCTATCCACTGCATTGATGACTCTCCTTACACTTTGCACACACAGTCGTCTGACACTCGCTGCACCTCCACGCTACCTCGTTCTTCTTGCACACGTCGCGGTTCCACCAAGCCGTGAATTGTTCCCATCCGTACAGTACGCCGAACGGGCTCATGTTGGCTGAGCGAAGCCTCGAGTCTGTTCTTTGTCAGTATGCTACGCGGGAAGTTGCCAGAATGTACGTACGATGTGTTCGAAAATTGATCGGCGCGCTTGCGTTCGGACTTTTGGGCCCTGGATGGCTTGTCTACTTGTAAGGACTTGCTGATGGTCTTTGCTTGAATTTTTGTATGATCGTGTGCTTATGATGGATATGTTCTGGAGATTGGAAGGAGTGTAAGAGCTGGCGAAGATTGGTTGATGTCTTTGAGAATCGGTGGTGGTGAAGACTGGGTAGCCACTGACGATAATATAGAACATGTTCCGGATCTCAACGTAGTGCAAGACAACTGCCCCTGGCCTGGAGCTCTTGGATGAGTACAGGTCGTACTGGCGATATTGACGTTTGCGTCTGGTATACCGTCTCTACCCTACCGGCTATGCGTGCGGCTTTTCCCCATCATTTGGCTCCTACAAAGCAATACATGCCCGCCGCTGTTACCTCAACATCAGCAACGAGGCTGAAACTGACGCTCTGCCCAGCCAGGCAGGGACACCAACAGCAATACTTGAGAACATGTGTCAACATCCCCGACCACTAACATTGCCACACCTCATACCGCAGCTCACTCAGCCACCATCATGATCCGCCTCTGCACGCGCCTCCCGAACGCCCTTGCCTCCCTCTCCATAACCCTCCGCCAGCCCCTGTGATACTCCGCCTTCGTTAAGAAAGTCACCATCTCCGCCACCGCCTTCGCATCAAACTCTCCACCAGTCCACCCCGCCCTCGCCCGGCACATCTCGCCCAGCCTGATTGCAAGTTCCCTCGAAGAAAACATCCCCTTCACATCGCCCGGCAACGCCAGTATTATAAGCGCTTCAGCACCCTCCAATCGTCCAAAAAGAGCCTTGTACTCCACCCTAACATCCCTCGAATCGTAGCCTGCAATCTCCACCTCGAGATGGCGTACGTGCTGCACCGAGCCCCGAATCTGTGTCAGAAATTTGACAGCGTCGCCCGGTTCGCTGAGAGAGAACTTGTTCGCGCGATAGAGTATTGGAGTCGCTTCGGCGTGTAGTTGCTTGCACGTGGCGAGGATTCTGGGGAAGACATCGAAGCGTGCGTGGTGGCGGTAGTAATTGTTGCGCTCGATGCGTGCGTGACGAGACATGGCATCGTGGGCGCCCAAGAGACTGAGTTCGCGTGGGTCTTCGATGAGGTATGAGTAGATGATGTTTCTTAGCTCGGCGCTGAGGTCGAGGAAATTAGTCTTGGTCGCGTATTGAAGTACGTGAGACCAGCGCCATGTTCAGGTGTGTTTTTGGATTGGGGATGAAGATTTCGCGATTGATGTGATGGTATTGCGTAGGGGAAGTAGTTAGAGGTACCTCACATAACTCTGCCAGGATGGAGCGATTCCGGGACAGCGCGCGGACAAAGGCTAAAGTTGAATCCGTTGCTGTTCACCCGCGTATCTTGAAGTCCCATCTGACACGGAGACTCTTCGCGAGCTGTCGCTTTGGGACTTGGAGGTTAGCATTCTTCAATTCCCGGCATTGATGTTCGTAAATTCGGGACGGTGTACTCTGCTCTGAATTTACACATCTGTACATGTGTCAAATGGGCCTGTTCTCTCATCGATTGCTCCTAAACCCATCGAAGCTGTTGCCCTCCTCCTCTCCCGCAGCGCTCTCAAATTAATCCCCCTCCTCATCCGCAACTTGCCTCAACCTCATCGCCTCCGTCGTAAGCACCTCCGCGGTCTCCTGTAGCCTTTTCTTGATGGCCTCAAACTTCTCCACATCAATCTTTCCGGAGTTTAGAAGCTCCTTGACCTGCCTCGCCTCGTCCAGCAACACAGCCTGTCCTTTCTCAATCGCACTCTCCAGAAACTGCGCTCGTCCGAAGTCGACTTTGCCCTTATCGAGCATAACGCGAAGATCGACGGCGGCGTTCCAAGCGAGTTTCTTGGAAATATTGCGGTCGGCGACTGAAATCCGATGTTGAAGTTGAAGCTTCTCTTCGTCGGGCAAGTCGGGTCTCTCGGCTAGGCGGCGTTCTGCGCGGCGGGCGTTCTCCTTTGCGCGAACGAGGCTATCGATGGGGGGATTGTGGGCACGACCTTCGTCTGGGACGCCGAAGAAGTCGGCGACGGTCATACTGCGCACAGATGGATCGACTTGCGGAGATGGTGCTCGAGAGTCTGATCGAAATGCTGCATTTGAAGAGAATGTGCGTCGAGAGCGCAGCTGATCGGCCATCGATGGTCGAGCAAAAGTCGAATACGGCCGCTTTGAGCTGATCGTGTTCGATGCTGAGACGTTGCTGGGTGGGACACGAGGCGCAGCATTCTCCGCAAGACGTTCAGACTCCTCCCGAGTCATGTCCTCGGGACCCCAGAGTGGGCCGCTCGTATCTCGCGGGACTGCCGAGGGTTGTATCGAGGTAGCTTGTCGGGTCTGTTGGAAGCCGAAGTCATAGTCATCCTCTTCCTCTTGAACCTCACGGGACATTGTACCACCTCCGTCATACAACGATGACCTTTGCTCGATCTGCTGTCCAGATTTTTCTGCATCTGCGGCTGCCTTCAAGGCGTTGTAGATGGGATCATCGTTCGGCTCCGCGTCCAAGTCATCGCCATGAGATATATCGCAAGTACCAGCCTCGTTTTGCAAAGGTCGGTAGATATCGTGCGGCCGCGGTGCCGGCTCCTCTCCCAGTGCGAGCGGATCAAGCGAAACGCGGCTGGAAGCAGCCCTCCTTGCGGCGATGGCAGCTCTCAGCTCTTCCCCTAGGTCTTGCTCGGGCGACAGTTTAGGCAATTCAAGTGGCTCGATTGGAGCGCCACCATTCCTGTAGCTTCTGTTCGAATAAGACAAGCCAGCCGTATCATCTACGAAGGCTGTGCCGTCCAACTTGAGTTCATTGAGACAAGACTCAACCTCCGCGACCACGATCATGTGATCGCCAACTTGTACGCAGCGCTCTAGGAGTAGTACTGCGCTAAAGGTACTCAGAACATCGCCGTAGCTGCTGAGTCTTGGCGGCATGAAGCCGGACGGTAGGTTGGCGGCGACTCTCATTTGAAACAATCGTCTTGTCCCGTCGTAAGGTTGCTCGTATGGTTGCGTGAAGACTGATGCAATGGCAGCGCTCCGAGGTGTGTCTGCCAAAAGGTGCACTCGCAAGCGATTTGACGCACACATGGCGTCCCAACTGCGACTGGGCACCTTGAGATTGAAGGAAACTATTGGTTTCGGCTGCAAAGTGACGGTATTGAAGGAAGACACCATTACACCTCTTGCAGCACGAATTTTTTCGGATAGTTTTTCTTGTTTGCCAGGCTCTCGCGAAGTCACAACAACCACGGGATGTGTCAGAGCACGCAGGGCAGTACGAACGTCCCTGCCAAGTTGCTCGTCAATCTTGTCTCCATGGGCGGCCCTGTCGGGTTGCTCAGTTGGACGCTTCGACGACATCTTGACTTCGTGCACCACGAGGCCGCGGTCTTTGCAAGCACTGAGAACTCGCCGTTCCAGTATCTTGTGCAGTCTGGCAAGCTGAACCGGAGTTCCTTCGGCCATAAACGTCCCTTTCTTCAGGCCTCTCTTGAAAGTTCTACAGCCAGCCTTGCTGTTCGACTGAAGGAGCCCACCACCGTTACCAGCCATGAGAGCTCTTTCGATCTTGATTTGACTGGGGCCTACAATTTCGAACCAACGTCGCACGATCAACGTCTCATCCACATGGGACGCTTTGTTATTCTCTGCTATGTCGTCTTCTGCTTTCCTGTTCTTCGTTTCCTTGTCCTCACTTGTCTGCTTTTGTGACCTGTCCTTGCTGTGAGTCGCAAACCTTCCAGGTTTGATGGCAAAATGAATGGTGTCACGCGCTCGGAATATATGCGCTGTTGTTCCGCTGATGAAAAACGAACGGGCTTGCTCTGACTGTCCCGAAGTTGCATCGACAGGCCGCACCGAGGGTTCCTCTACTCTGATCGTGGTTCCTGTTTCCTTGGCGATGCCCTGCAAATCGTGAGCAGCGATGAACCTCATCCATTGCTGCTCCAAGACGCTCATCTCAACGGTGCCTGTCCCGTTCGTCCTTCTTCGCCGCAGAACGGCCTCTAGAGGCAGAAGTGTATCAGACGGACGAGCCGCGAAATTGTGCACATCGTCTGGTACTGGAAGCGTGGATTTATACTCCCAGAGGTATCTCCAGGCCTTGCCCACGTCCTCGTAAGTACCGGAGAGCAAAACTGACACCAGCTTTCCGTTCTCTAGGTGGATCACGACATCTTTCTGGATCTCGATTCTCGCGCCAGGTGCGCGCTCCAGGACCTTCGCATATTTGTGTTCAAGATCTTCCAACGTCCCCTCAGGTACAGCAACCTCAACCATCAGACTTGCATCTGATCTGTAGCGAACGACAAACTCTTTTGACCTGAAAGTGCTAAACGGCTTCGCTTTTGCGCTCTGCACCTGAGCGGTCACGAACCCTTTGGGTCCAGTCCCGAGACTCGCCTGTGCCTTTTCATGGCCTTCGCTTTCGGGTCCTTGCAAAGAATCTTTCGACCCCGAAAAGCCATCTCTTGGACCGGATTTGTGTTTTATGATGCGCAATAGGGCCGGTGCTTGATCGTGCAATGGGACTGTGGTATGAAGTCCTCTGGCGCAAGAAGCTGGTTGATGGAGACGGCTTCTACTAAGTTCCGAAGTCGAGATTGCCCATCGATAGAAGGCTGCGTAGAAGCGTCTCGCAGCCGGGCTCAGTCGCTGCATTGAAGTCCAGGTGGTGGAGTCGTCAAGGAGACAGAAGTCCACTGCCGTCGTGACATTCATTGAACATCCACCTCGGCCGTCGCTCGGGCCTCCGATTTCTCCGCAATACATCACGGCGCAATGCCCACCTCACTACCACTGACATCTCGCTATTAATACTTCACTTACCATGTCTGTCCTCTCAGGTGCCTCCCGCATCCAATGCGCCCACTGCCGTCTCTCCCAGCAAATACGACACGCCTCTCTCCTCCGCCGGCCCAAGAAGCCCTACACCTTCACCCAGCTCATCACCCTGAGCGACGGCAGCACTTTCACCCATAGAACAACGTCTCCTGCGCCTATATACCGAAGCACGAAAGACACGAAGAACAATCCACTGTGGAATCCCAGTAGTCAGAAGTTGCTGAATGTGGAAGAAGATGAGGCGGGACGGTTGAAGCGGTTCAGAGCGCGATTCGGCAGAGGATTTGACGCGGAGGCATTGGCCGAGGAAGAAGAGGTGAGATGATAAGGCGGTTGTCTTGGTAAGACATATGTGCTAACGTGAGGTACAGGTCAGAGAAGGGGAAGAGGCATTGGACCAGAGTCAGTCGGAAGACAGTCTATTGGATTTAATCAGCGGGTTTGGCCAAGAGGTCGAGAAGAAGGGAAAAGTGGCAGGAAAGAAAGGAGAGGCCGTGAAGAGTGGGAAGGGAAAAGGAGGCCAGACGTAAACAAACCCAACCAGACGATACCAGAAGCTGCTATACGCGCCATACCGCAAAGACAAAATGCCTCCACCCACTATCAGCCTGTCATGTTTGCTACCTAGCTCTATGGGCATTCTATCGGGGCGAGCTTAAGACGTCTCCACGCTTCGTTATAAAACTCTCGTTCCAAACATTCATCAGCGCTCCATGCAATGACAGACTCCCCCATGAACGAAGTGCAACTCCGCCCGCCTCTCCTTCACCAGAACCAACAGGACCACCACTCACAGAGACCAACGAGGCAGCGCCGAGCCAGAGCCAGAGCTAGGCCCAGGGCAAAGACCAGGGAGCCAAACCCAAAAACACTTCCTACCATCTCCAGCAGTCCAGCATACGCCCCAGAAAGAGCCCGCCACACGGCAAACCTATGCGTCAACTGCAACCGACCTCCATACGAGGGTCCCGGCCAACCTTCGTAGAACTGTGGCATGCTGAGCTGTGAAGTCTGTAGGGTGTCATCGCACTACCAGTGCGCACTGCTCGATCAGAGGATGCACCCGTGGGAGAAGGGACGTTGGAGGTGCTTTGTTTGTATCGATCCGAGGTTGTTGAAGCCGTCGCCGCAGCGGGTGGAGAAGGAGCAGGGAGAGGTGGATGAGGGAGGGGAGGGGCAGTGATATGGGAATGCAAAAAAAGCACGAGCGTGTTGAGTCACTTCCTCGATTTGAAAGGGGGAATGAGGATTAGCGACAAGGCGTGTCGTCGGCGTTCGAAATATGTTCTTTTGGGATCCTGTGCATTTACATGTATCTCTGTCAGATGTTCCGCGGGGTGGTACTACACCCTCCTCGATCCCTAGACCTCACGCTTCTTCAACTTGGGGCCACTGGACTATATACGTTTGATCTCGGCTACATTCATGATGAGAGGTCATAGATGTCATGATAGGTGGGAGATCGATCTGTGGAGCTATAAGGCGCTGAGAAGGTACATTCAGGACGGCGCCGTTGTTTACACAAGGAGGATGATGAACATGCCAGGAAAGAGCGGCATCGTACTAATGAGAGAGCAGCGGAAGTGATTAAGGAGGGTATAGTGAGCTTCGCGACTGATATGGATGAGGCGGATGGTAAAAAGATGCTGGTCCGTGACGACGCGAGAGCTGTGTTGCAGGTTTATATCGAAGCGTCGCGGGCAACGAGTCTGAGGGCTCAGCATTTCGTGTGAGTATCGAAGGCTGAGAATGGAATATACGGTTTACGGCAACAAGAGCATGAGCTCTGAGGAATGTAATGGGGAAGCTTGGA
The DNA here is from genome assembly GCA_002116355.1 of Dothistroma pini CBS 116487. Taxonomy (NCBI): domain Eukaryota; kingdom Fungi; phylum Ascomycota; class Dothideomycetes; order Mycosphaerellales; family Mycosphaerellaceae; genus Dothistroma; species Dothistroma pini. Next base: position 103,841 of record KZ108197.1, read on the forward strand.
GCCCCGGGTTATCGTGTGATATGGAGCGTCGCTTTCTCCGCCACAAGGCGACCACCTAATGTCACCAAACGCGCACGGACTTTCAAAGACCTAACGTAACTCTACACCTCCCCCCGCTCCACACGACATCAACCTCCTTTACCTCCCCGTAACTTTCCAAACCCACCTCCTAGATCTACCATCCTCATCTTTCTCCCTCGGTGTCGCAATCTCCCTTGTATATTCTTGCGGTGATGTCTGCCGCGAAGCCGCCTCCAGAGCAGCAGGCTCATCTTCCCGACTTCACTTTTTCGACCTCCGGTTCCTGAAGACGCGTCCTGCGCAGCATAGCAGGACAAGAACGATTATCCCTCCGACGACTGCGCGCAGGATGATATCCATTTGCTTCGCTTCGGCTGGAGTCATGGGACTGGAGGAGGATGCGATGATGGCGCCGATTTCTCATGCCATTATGGTAGAGGAGGAGAAGAAGGGCATCTTAGGCGTGTAAACATTCATATTGAGACTGCCTGGAAAATCCTCACACGACTGCATTCTCGCTTGTGGACAGCGAGAGTCTCCACCACTTACAGCCGACTGGACTCCTTGATGTAACGCTATCAAAATAACATGCGAGCAAGTTCTTGGACAGTTCCATCGCTTGCCGTCTGCTACTGCATACACAGCCTGACCCATCGCCATTGTCTTCGCCCCATCGGCTCGCGTCTATGCTCCCCACCTCCCTTTTTCGGGAGCAATGAGATATCCACATACTAAGTCCATTCCACACGTAGCTCCCGTTGCCCCTGACTATCACCTTCCTCTCGCTGAGATGCTTGCCCTTGCCTCATTTCTGTTCGGCTCCTCGCTGTTCAAAGTCCTCCATGTCAATCCTGACACTCCTAGCCTTAACGCACATACTGATCTTCCACACAAGGTATGCAACAATCGTAATCCCGACAAAGGCTCCGATCCCGAGTGATAACCCGCACAGAGCCGCGTCGGTGTCGGTGCAGCCGGACCTTACTGGTCCATGCTTTGACGACGTCGAACGGGAGACGAGGTTGTTGGGATGGTACATGGTGATGGTCGTGCTGTAAGTCGATCTTGCTTGGCGAGGTGGCTGTCTTCTGGTACAACGTTGCTCGGCCGTGTGTATCCATGTATTGTGTCTCGTTGAGGTTGACCGGCTAGTGATGTCTTGGCGGCGGTGATTTCGTGTGCTGAAGATCTGGAACACGAGGACGAGGTCGATGATTCCCCAAACGTTGAGGAAGTTGTATTGGACTGCATTGAAACGTCGAGGATAAGGATTACCATAGTAAGAGTGCTCATTCGCACATTCAAATCGATCCCAAGAGTACGGTAGGTAGCTGCATCCATACGCCGAAAGCGCGGAGAAGAGACTTGCAGCAGCTAGAAGATGTTGCATTGTTGCGAGAACAGCTCGAAAGTTCCGTTCGTCGAGTGTGGTTTTAAGTCTTGCGATTTGAAAGTGCTTGGCCGATAATCGTTGATTTGGGCAGCTAAAAGCATTTCCTGGTGGTCCTGACATTAGTACTTATTAGAAACACTGTGGTTGGTCCTTGGAGCCGTGAAATTCTTCCTCTCCTTGTTCACTTTCGAACTCGCGTGTGTCACCAATCGTCCAGGAAGATGCCAGAGTACGAAGCTGAATTACTGAAGAGGTGGCCGATCATAGAGACATGGCCAGAAGATCGTGCCCAGGATTAGTCCTTTCCGCAGGCTTGCGCTGCTCTCCAGATTCGTATCTACCAATTTCGCCGGGTCCGAAAGTGGCGACCTCGATCCGACGAAGCCCTTATGCCTCAAATGCCTATGGAATCGCTCCTTGAAGCTCAGCAGCACAACTAAACTAGCGGTCTGCTCGGTCTCATCCAACTGGTGCCAGAAGCTCGGCACGCCTTTCAGGGTCTTCGAGTTACCAGTCTTAGTCTCACTGTAGACTGCCATGATCACCTCGGTCTGTTCATCGGTCGACCGGTAGTACAGAGGAGGATTGTGGATGATTCCCTGCAAAGAATTTATGGTCCTTCTGGGATGAGAGCTTTCTCACTGTGCCGTCTTTGGCTGTGACTTCAAAACGGTACGTTGGTACAAGCGCAGTAGGCGAAACCACAGCCCAGTTTGTGCTGTATGAAGTCGTCGGCGACGCTCGCCAAGTACTAAGACCCGTCAATGCATGAGCAGTATTCGATGGTATATAAAGTGATGGTTGCGACGATGGAATCCATGGGCATGCACTGTCACGATATCACTCTGGCAGTAGGAGGTAAGTGTTGACATGAAACGTACATGTACGTCTGCGACCTCCGACCTCGGCGCTACGCCCAAGCAAGACTACTCCGCCCTGGCTCCTGGGTATAGGGATGGTCTGAAACCGGCAGTCGACAACGCGCGCCTTGCACATCCTCACCTTTTTCCGTCACGTCTCTTGACATCATCACATCGCCGCACTTGCCGGGCAGACATGCGCAACACTGCAATTCAGCCAGCGACCTCATCGCAACCACCACGCGCTACTGCATCATCAACGTCTCTCCTGCATTGACAAGACCCCTAAGCGTCGCCATGAATCGCGTAGTCGTGTCCTCCCGAAGGAGGTCGAGCTCATCATCGCGACTTCTTTTTCCCAAGCAAACACCTTGACCTTCCCTGCTGAGCGATCATCCCTGTCACAGACATGGCGGAATACATGTCGGATGCTAAACTCTATACCTATCTGCTTCACCGCAAGCGGTCCAACGACATTGGCCGGGACGAACGCATCGGAGCAGTCACCTGTATATCAGGTCTGGTCGCCCTCTTGACTGCTCTCCGGTCTCGCATTGAGTCCTTTTGTCGGACTTACCCAGACTTGTACAATGTGTTGCACAACATCTCAAGAAGTTGCTATCTTCTCTCGGACCTCCAATCGGACCTCAAAGGCATCCAGTTGTTCTACGGGCGCGCCAGTTCAATCACGGCGGAAAGGCTCGTCACTTCGTTCACTCATGCCGTGGTCTTGCTGGACAACTTGGAGACCGTCATTCGAAAGCTCACCGCGTCATACTCAGTGTGGGACGAGTCTGGTGTTGAGGATTATCTGGCGAAGATCGCTGTGCTTGATGAGAAGCTTGGCCTGCAGAGAATGATCTGGCAAATGATGATTGATACCTTGAGGAGGTACGAGGAATGCTTACAGCTGTTGGTAACATGCTAATCGTGAGGCAGTACCTCCGACGAACCAGCACGACTGATTGCCGACAGTCTTGCTTACCAGATCGACCAGCTTGCGGCCAATGACATGGCACTGAAACTTCGAGTTCGCACCATTGACCAGCAAATTAATCAACTCTCGGTTCTCGCCGGCCCAGAGTCCTTGACCCGTGGTGCGTTCCGCGCCGCGTATAACGAGATTCACGAGGACGAGTTGGGAGGAGAAGTCAAGCCGCACGGATTTGTATTGCCTCGTCCAGACTTCATAGAGGACTTCGAGACGTCTCAGATTCAGCGACGAGCCTCGTTGAGATCTGGTAGGATGTCTTTTCACAGCGCCATCATGGACGGTCGTGTCTGGATCGGACTTTCCAGCATCACGCTGCAACAGCTGCCGACCGTATCTGCCATTGCGCTACCCATCCGGATATCCGATCTAGCACACGGACACTGGTACACAGAATACAGGTGGCTGGAACAGCCGTCTGGCTCGAACTATACCACCAAGCTCAACTCAGTGCAGACTGGAGGCGATGATCTGTTGGACAAAGCTAGTCCACTTGCTCTACTTACACAACAAGTGCAGCCACGAAGGGAATCCCAACGCTGGAGTCAACAGCCTACACATACAACGGATACGTGGTTGACCGAGCCTCGAAGCAGAATGTCGGGCAGCAAAGTCGTCCGATACCTCCGGCGGAGATCTCAGGCAGCCCAGAAATGATCAAAGTGTTCTGCGTGTCATGAATATGCTATTCTCAGCTGGACACTTGCCAAGCAATGCATCCGATACTACCTAATGCCGGCATGGATCTCCATCATACGCATATGCCGCTATCTGGACTGGCGGGCGCAGTCTCCGAGGCCACTTTGGCCAACTCGACGCAGCTTCGCTTTGTTGCTGGAGCTTTTGTATCTTCAGCGGCCCTCTCATACACTGGTCTCAACTCCGGGAAGACAACGGCGGCACGTTCGCGGAAGCTGAGCAAATGGCTTCGCCACTGAGGCCTACAGCTCTTGCATAGCTCAACGCCCCCGAAACAATGCGTTGTCTCTGCGCCATACGACGGGCGATACAGGCAACTGTCGCAGTGGCCTTCACCTTCGTTCTCGAGCCACTTCGCCAACTCCGGAAACAGCAACAAGTCTCCGCGAGCAATGATCTCTCGATATCGCTCCATGTCGGCTCCATCAGTGTCTTGGTCACGCTGCTTGCTGGCATCGATCCGGTTCCACAGCTTGTAGTGATTTCGTGTCTGATCCACCACGTCGGAGTCCTCTTCACGGCCCATCGTCATATCTTCCTCAACGTAACGATATCTTCGCATCATCATGTGCAAAGGACCGCCGAAGTACCGCAAGAAGCTCGTCACGCATGCCATCTCTGGTCGATCATTCCATGCTGCATCCAACGCCCACAAGACCTCACGGCACTGCTTGAAGGCAGCAATACGCAAGTCAGACGGCATATAGGCAAATGTGCTGTTTGTCTCACCCTCGCTTCGATGCTTGAAGAAAGACACCGCATCGTACATCGTGTCTCCTAGCTCAGCGAGAAAGTCGAATTGTTCATCTGTGAACCACACATCGTCGTGGTTCCCGCACGCCAGCGCTACAGCAATTGTGAATCGACAAAGGGCATCGCTGTCGCGCATACGGAAGAACCGCTGAGGAGAGTGCGCAAGATTGTTGACGTATCGCCGAAAGAATTCGCCGCTCCTCCTATTGCTGGATTTGTCTCCGGAACATAACAGGAACGTCTTGTACTCGCGCGCCATGCCGGTCGGGTCGGGTGTACCCGTGAACAGGTCGGACAAGACTCCGTCAAGGCTATAATTCAGAACGCTATCGCCCTTCGTCACGTCGAGCTGGCAATTGTTAGCTGCTGTCAACCAATATCCAAACGGTGCCAAAGACCACTTACCAGGTCACCTTTGAATTCGGCGATGATGCCCATTACGATGATGCGCATGAATGCCACATAGCGAGTACGGTTTGTCCAATGCGGAATTACTGATCTGGTGTATTCAAGAGAGCAGGCCAAAATCTCGTCCTTGACGCTCTTGGGCAAGTCGATGCCGTCGAGGTCGTGGGCGACATCCTCCCAGTAATACCAGCTGTCTTTTGGTCTCGATGTCTTTTTGGTTACATCGACGACTGGATTGTCTTGCTCCAGAGCTTCTGTTGCCATAGCGTTGGTATGCTGCGAGTGGCAAAGGGCGACAATGAAGCGAAGCGGCGTCGATATGGCTCGACGCTATAGCGACATACGACGGGATAATACGGCACATCCTCCCGCAATTACTCTGATCCGCGAGGGCGCGTCACTCGGCGGACTGCGATGAAGTCGGCTTTTACACTCGTAGCGACTCGCACTGGATTAGGTAGGACAGAATTGGGCCACTATGTCAGTACTATCACATTTCCCCGGCATTAGCGGACTTAGCGGTCCAAGATGCTTGAGATCTCTTCTTGAGATCGACACAACTAGAGCTGATGAGGATAAACGAGTGCCCGCCTTTGCGGCCGGATATCTACGCCGAGCCGATGAGATACAGCCGGACCGCGAGACCTGCCCAAGGATGAAGCCTGTATCTAGCGGCATATACGTATTTGCAACTCGACAGATACGGCACAGACATGATCAGGCGCTACTGTGTCGTCCGGAACAGCGTCTGCAAGCAGTTTTAGGGGGCCCTACCTTTTCCTCACATGACCGCACCAAGAGGCCTCATGGCTATCCCCAAGTTCAATAAGCTGCTTCACACTTGCGCAGACGGCGTGAAGACGCTTGAATCGATCAAAACAACATCCTGGATCCGGACATGCGCTCCAAATGATGACTAGTTCAGCGATTGCCGTGGATCTGGATGAATGTATTGCCGATGTCGTCTTCGCAGTCCGATTGCTTCGGACGCTGCCATTGCACGACGTGCGAAGAACCTGGTCAGTGTCTCGGCCGCTTTGTTACTGACGGAAGCTTGACCAGTCGATGACCGCTCTACGCCCGAGTGCATAGCATGTCGTCCATCCTGTACAATCGCAGCAGGTATCTGGAGAATGGTCTAGGATTGGACCTAGTGTGGCACAGCAGTCTGACGCTACGAAAATCAAACCGCAGACATATTGGACTTGCTCAGAGGCAAAAGAGCATGCTGCGTTAACCCGTGCATCTCAGCAAGATGACCGGTCTCTTCCAAGCTATGAGTTGGCCGTCAGTCGCTTGGCTTGCGGCTGGACTGTTCATACTGTACCACATTGTCACGGCATGCTACACCTGGAGACGATTAGCTTCGATCCCTGCGCCGTCATGGATTGCTCATATCTCCAACCTGTGGGTGGCGAGAGTCACTTACTCCGGACGACAATACTGGGTACATCGAGATCTACACAAGAAACATGGCCCACTGGTGCGGGTTGGTCCTAACATTGTCGTGACCAACGATCCAGATGTCATCAGGAAGATCACTGGAATCAATGAGGGCTGGCATCGCGACCCGTACTACAAGACTGGCAAATTCAATCCTTACCATGATAACCTGTTCAGTCGCTTGAGCCCAAAGGAGCACACATGGGCGAAGTCGCGAACCATTGCTGCTTACAGTGGTCGGGAAACACCTGACCTGGAAATTGGAGTCAATGAACTTGTGAAAACATTGCTTGAGAAGATCGAGGATGGGTATGCCAATCATGCAGACGCACTGCCGACTCTACCACTTATGAACCTTGGCAAGACCAGCAACTACTTCACTATCGACGTGATCACAAGACTAGCTTTTGGAGAGGCTTTTGGTTACCTCAGCGAAGAGAAGGATCACTTCAATTTTCTTGCTGGCCTTCACGATCTATGGCCCCAAATGTCCACGTGTGCCGACCTACCGATCTTGCGGCATATCCTATTCTCACCAACCTTTCTGGCATTACTGGGACCAAAATTGACTGATAAGACTGGGTTCGGAGCTTTGATGAAACCTGCAAATGATATGGTCGCAGAACGATTTGCGCAGACTGCCAAGCCAAAGCAGGACATGCTGGGGTCCATGATCAAGCATGGCCTCAGTCAGATCGAATGCGAGACAGAAGGTCTCTTCATGATTATTGCTGGAACAGAAAGCACGGCCGCGGCGATCCGATCTGCCATCATTCACACTATTACAGCACCGCGTGTGTACCAGAAGCTCAAGCAGGAGATTGCCTCAGCCGTGCACGATGGCAAAGTCTCAAGCCCAATCACATTCCAAGAAGCGAAGACTCTGCCATACCTCCAAGCCATCGTCTACGAAAGCATCCGCATGCGCCCACCCCTCATCGGCTTCTTCCCGAAAGTCGTCCCACCTCAGGGCGAGAATATCCTAGGCTATGACATTCCAGGCGGTACTGCAGTGGGCAACAACATGTCAGCTTTCCTCACGTCCACCGAGTACTTCGGCCCTGACGCCGATACGTTCTCCCCAGAACGATTCATGGTGCTTGAGGACGCTGAGAGGAAGCAGATGGAACGGGATGTGGAGCTGGCGTTTGGAAGTGGGCAGTGGATGTGTGTTGGGAAGACGATTGCGTTTATGGAGCTGTATAAGAGTGTTTTTGAGGTATGTGCTGCAGTTGGACTGATTGAAGTGAGAATTTCACTGACCCTAAGCAGATCTTCCGGACGTTTGATTTGCAGCTGGCGCAGCCGTTTGCGCCTAGTGAGATTTTGGCGTATGGGGTGTTTTTGGAGAGTAATCTTATGGTTAGGGTGACAAAGAATGCAGTCTGAGTGTCACGCTGGATTTCAAAACACTGGTAGCTCGCTGCTGGAGTTGTCTCGATAGAAATCAGCGATTTTGGACGACTTCAAGCCTGCCTGTACGACACAGCTCACCAGCGACCCGAGTACAATTCAGACTTTCGGCTCTCGTCATGCTGAGTGAATGATCACATGCTCTCTCAGGTGCCGAAGATGAGGCGATTCGCACAACGAACGGCCAAAGTGATGACACAAGTCACAAGCCTCTCATCCACATGGATGTCGTAGTGCGAGGAGCCATCCTCGGTATGCCGATGGAGTCTGTACTGTCAAAACAGCCTAATGCCTTTCGCTCGTGCTGCTATAGGCCCTGATTCCCATGTCACTGCCTACGGCGGCGACTAAACGAAGTGGATCATTGCCTGATAGCAACACGAGTAGTGCTGACGTCGGAGTCCGACAGGTTCTTATCAACAACCTGGAGTCATGGTCGCGGTTTCTGCATCATGGTGTAACCCCTGCGAGCTACTGCCTCACGGGATGGAGATCGTTAAAGCCGCTTTGGCGCACCTCTCGGTCGATGGCGGTATCTTGCACGCGGTCGTTGAAATCAACACGGACAATTCGGATTTTGGTAGAGTCCGAGGCTATCAAGCTAATACGTTATGCCTCTAGACGCACTTCGAGCGTAACTCGCAACTCTTCATACGATACACCTTGGTCAGCGTCAATCCTTCGCCGGAGTGACCAACAACCGACATGGACTCAATTCAGTCTGTTCCCATACCGCACACAATCCCACTGCCCAGCACACTCTGGGCCTCAACATCTCCCTCTACCATCTTCCTGACTCTCACCACCGCCTTCATCTGCTACATAACCTCAATCATCATCTACCGCCTCTACTTCCACCCCTTAGCAAAATACCCCGGTCCCCTCCTCAACAAAATCTCTTCCATCCCAGCCGCCTACCAAGTCTACGCCGGAACCCAACCACGAGTCTTTCAATCCCTCCACAACAAATACGGCCACGTCTTCCGCAGCGGTCCCAATGAACTCTCCTTCTGCGGGGCAGACGCCTGGGAAGACATCTACGGCGTCCAGAAAGTCGGGCTGAACTTCCAGAAAGACCCCAGCTGGCTGGCCGTCGTATCACCAAAGAATGGAGCGACTGGTGTCAGTATGGCGCCGCCGGAGCACCATACGCGACAGAGAAATGCGTTAGGGGCGACATTTCAGAATGAGTCTCTGCTGGCGCAGGAGGGCTATATCAAACGGCATGTGGAGAAGTTCATGGAGGTTCTTAGAAAGTGTGCGAGAGAGGATCGGGCGATTGACTTTTCGAGTTGGTTCACCTACCTTTCGTTTGATGTGATCGGGGAGGTGGTGTTTGGGGAGCCGTTTAAGTGTCTTGATAACGATGAGGGTGCGACGGCGTGGGCGAGGGCTATTAATGACATTTTCCAGTCTGGGGCGTGGGAGCAGGCTTTTGGACAGGTTGCTGGAGTGCAGTCGTGGCTGCATCGGATGATGATCAAGGCTTTTGTTCCTGAGGCGCCGAAGGTCTGGAGACAGAAGCATTTGAATCAGTCTGTTGACAAGACCATGAGACGACTCAAAGAGGGCGAGAGAGGCCATGGCGATATTGTCGGACATATTTTGCGGAACAACGAGACGAAGAAAGCACGTCTCTCGGAGACGGAGCTCATGCTGAACATGGTGCAATTCATCTCCGCCGGCTCGGAGACGACAGCATCCCTCTTCACCGGCTGGGTCTTCTACGTCCTCTCCAACCCCTCGGCGCACAAGAAAGTCGTCAAAGAAGTCCGCTCGGCTTTCAACACCCCCGACGAGATCACCTGGGCCGCCGTCGGCAAACTGGAATACCTCGAAGCCACCGTCCACGAAGCTCTCCGCCTGGTCTCCCCAGCACCTTGTAATCAACACCGCGTCGTTTCGCCCGGTCCAGGCAAGATAATCGACGGAAACTACGTACCACCCGGCGTGACCGTCGGTGTTGCGGCGTGGGTTGCGGAGCGGCATCCGGATAATTGGACTGATTCCGAGAGCTTTGTGCCGGAGAGATGGTTGGGTGCGGAACGGTACGCGAATGATAAGAGGCATGCTAGTCAGCCTTTTGGACTGGGTGTGAGGGCTTGTTTGGGGAAGAACCTGAGCTTCTTTGAGGCGAGACTGATGTTGGCGAGTTTGTTGTGGAATTTTGATTTGGAGTTTGATCAGAGTCGGCAGGCGAGGGAGGCGAGGGTCAAGTGGGAGAAGGGAGATATGTTGGTATGGCATGTCTGGGTTAAGCCGCCTATGCTAGTGAAGATGAGGGAGGTGGTGAGGTGAGGGTTCTTTGTGCACTATCTATGATGATTCCCATGAACGCCTTGCATTACCATCGTCTCCATTGTCTCCATCGTTTGACAGGATCGGAGCCGCTAGGGTCCAACTGCCATGTGATCCGTCGCACCAGCTAGCGCAAGATCGAAGGTGAAGTAGGGTGGTAGCTCGCCGCAGAGCTTGCTCAGCTGCGCGCGCTCGAGCGACTTGCCAAGGTCGACCAAGAACTTACGAGAGCAGTGGAAGCCTCTGGCGTGTCGTCGTAGAAGATCGTGACCATCTCGCCCATGCAGTCCAGGAAGTCGGTCACAACGGCATCGGGCGCAGAGGCGCTGAGGGCACTATTGAGTGATGTAACTAGGTGTGCTCGTTTGGTCAGCATGCCCTGGACTCGAGGGCGTGAACGTTGCACTGCACATCGCGGTGTTACGAATCTCACGATGGCGTTCTTGAAAATTTGATCGATGAGCTCCTCGCCGAGTATGAAAGCGCGTGCGAGTCCGAGCCACTTCTCCGAGGCGTGGGACTTCTTTGGGCTTGTAGAAAGGATCTGGCCGGTGTAAAGCCAGTTGACGCAGATGTTGGAGGCGGGTGGATATTGGTGAGAGAGGTCCACGGTAGCCTTGCCCTTCGACCACTCGGGCTTGGCTTTGGCCTTGAGGTAGCTACAAGGAGTATGACAGTCAACTATACATCTGTGTG